>JAWWMW010080852.1:0-12860 GCA_035048345.1 Echeveria elegans
GTGACTATTGGTAATATCACATTTTACGGGTGACTATTGGAAAACCCCGTATTTTACGGGTGGTTTCCGATAATTAACCCAAAATTTAAATATGAATGTTATGTATTCTACACAATTTTTCGTGAGTATTCCCTTATGTTGGAATGGAATTAGTTTTGATTGTATGTTCATCCCACTAATTATTGTTCATAGAAGTTTCGAAATATATTCCCATATTTTTTGAATGGTTTTGAAATTTTGGAAATTAGCATTTATTCCATTAATTAGAAATTTTCAAAATATATTCTCTTAATTAAGAATTTAATTTTCAGAATTTAATGACTACATAATTATTTAGATTTCAAAATTTCAATATTTTGGAATTCAATTACTCCATAAATGAGGAGATTTCAAAAAATCAAAATTTAATTATTCCATAATTATGGAAATTTCAAAAAATCAAATTTTTGGAAAGTAATTACTCCATTAATTATCCCTTAATTAGGAGATTTTTGAAATTAATTATTCCCTTAATTAGAATTTTTGAAATTATGATTGATTTCCTAATTAGTAATAAATTTGATTTGATTACCTAAATAATAATAATAATAATAATAATAATAATAAACTGATATTTAAATATCCAAGCTTTCACTTAATTTTGGAGAATAATTTTCCGAATTCCGGAAATCGTGATCAAATCAACAAACTTGGAAACATATCAGTCTAATTAATTTACTGTTATTATTTTTGAAAATAAAATCTTAAAATAAAATCCTTAAAATTCTGCTACTCACTTTATTGGATTTTCGAGTAACATTTTTACGTGTTACATTTTATTTACCGAACTAAATATGGTAAATCTCATAAAATCATAATCATGTTTAAAAAATCGTGAACTCAATTTAATTTTTTATTTAAACTCAATAACAAGTGTCTCCCTTCTGTCCAATGATGATGAGTTATATCTTATTAATGAGTCTTATTAAACATTTTCACTTGTGAGTATTCTTAATTATTAAATATTCACATGACATTTGCCTAAAAACACAATTGTTTCTATTCTGTCCAATAATGATTGTTGCACTTGTGTTATGCAAACTTACCATGCGCATAAGCTTAAATGTTCATTTCTTCCAAAATATGATGTGTCACATTCTTATTGCACATAACTTACTAAAAATTGTTCATTATGCTTAAATAATTGGTAATTAATCAAAATGAAAGCCAATTATTTAAGTAGAACCCAATCTAGTCGATTATTTTTTGATATTATAATAGACTTTATCACAGCTTCATTATCATAATGGTCCTTACTTATGCCTGTTTTATATCTGAATTTTTGTGTGGGGTAAAATTCATAAAAAAAATCGAGTACGAGTTAGATTTGATCGCGACGAATAGAAATTTGACCGAACTAAACTAAACTGATTAAATTTATTGTAGTTTGATATCATTCGATGGAAACGCGCTGATAGAGACTCCATCGAACGATGGTTCAATCAAGCAAACTTGAAATCTCGCACACTCTTACTCGACCACTATTAGTCGGAATCACACAACTTATATCACTCTAAGTTCTTCCTTAGCCTAAGTATCATCTCATCGTCCAATTTCACTGCGTGCTCCTAATGTAGGAATTGTGACCTTGACTGGTGCGAATCATTCTTCTTGGAAAGATTCAATGATGCTGACTCTTGGCATGCTGGACGTTGATCTTGCGTTAACCAAAGATGCTCCTCCTGCCCTCCTGATCAAAGAACTCTTGAAGAGAAAATAGTGCATGAGAAATGACAAAGGAGCAAAATGTGTCTTGTGCTTATCAAGAATTCCATCAGTCCAATCATCAGAGGAGGCATTCTAGATTCTCATAATGCTAAGGCTTATCTAGCTTCTGTGGAGGAAAAATTCCAAGGAACCTGATATTTTATCGGTGTGAAAAAAATTAAACCCATGCGTACTTATAGGTCTAGTTACAGGTCGTGTTACAACGAAATGTATAATTAGGTACATGCAACACGATATTTGTTTACCCACTTCGGCCTATCTCCCTACGTGTGGAGAGCTTCGCTCAGATTAATAATTCTTTTCGTTCTAGTGAACTTGTTCAAAGGACTTTTTATGCTAAACCCTAGCAACCACTACAATCACTCTTTCAACTAAGTGTTATTACAAACCCCGTTCTGAACTACCCTCAGAACGTTTAAGCAACTCACGTTCCCTCGCACTGAAACACGATCAGATTGATCTGCTACAACCGGCAACTGTGATCGCTCGCTTGCTGAACTTCGAACTCCTCTATGGATCTTCAGTTAGAAGACTCTTAGACTGGGAGGATGGCTTTGATCTGGACTGGTTAAGCCTTGAATTATGTTCGAGTTGATTTTCTCTTGAGCCTTCGATCTCTATTTATAATGCTCAAGAGAGGACTCAATTTTCTTAAAACGAATTTAATAATATTCCCTTATCTTTATCTTTTTGGAAATATTGTTAATTTCTTGTATGCTTCAGACTCCTTTCCTATTTCTGGTTTCCAACTCCTATTTTAGAAACCCAGAATAAATCTTCATGCTTATAGAAGTCCGGTATTTCGAAAATCCATTTTTAGGAATATTCTGAATCTGGACAGTGGATCTGTAGCTTGAGTTATAGCTTGAGCTTCAAGTTGTAGCTTGGCCTCTAGGTTCTTCTGCAAATTGTTTCTCTACAGGTTGGCATGTAGGTCTATTTTTTGCAGGACCTTCAGATTCTTTATCTTTAGTTTTGCCTCTAAAAGATGTCATACTACTCCATATGTTCATATGGAACAACAAGTTCTTTTTCTTATTTTTTATTACCACCCAAAATCTGATCAAAATAAATAAGTAAAAACAACTTCAGCCCAGCAATAAATAGCCTGAAAAAACCGCACACAACCAACCATCAAAAACCAACTCTATCTCACAATTTCTACATCCAACAAATAATTCAAATAAATACTAAAAATTTCAATTTTTTCTTTTCCTTTTTTTCATTTATTTAAAATCTTCTGTTTCTCTTTCCTTCTATTTCCGCATTGTTCCCCTTCAACGGATCTCCCTATGGTTTTCCTATTTCAAATTCTGAAGAAACCTACTTTTACAAATGCAATTATATGCCTAAAGTTTGAATCTTTTTTCCAAACGAATCATGTTTCTTATATAAATTGTAAAAAGAAAAATATGAGTGATCGTGATGACGACCATGTGGTTGTGAACATTGACTGGCTGATGACGGCGGAGGAATCTTGTGGACCATCATTGATTCTGGATGAAGAGGAGCCGTTTTTGCAGACGACGTAGTGCCGCATTTGCCAAGAGGAGGATCGGGTCAAGAATCCGGAGACTCCTTGCACCTGTAGTCTTAAGGTCATTCAATTTTCCAATCCATTCCCAAATTCACTCAAATGTATTTTGTTGTTGTCGATTTTAACGAGTTTGTTGAGTTAAGAGGAACAACTTAAGGCAGCTGAGGTTACGAAAGCTATACACATTAGGTTGTTGTTCGTGTTTATTATCCACCAATCGAATGAATAATCCTAATGAATTGTTTCAATGAAAGAATATGTTATTGGTAGAGTTGTAAGCGACAACATATGTGCTAACGCAAATTGTCTGACCTTTTGTTTGTGGCAAGTTTTATGATATACTAGCTGCGCTCTCGTCGTCCCTATGAGAATTTTTTTCGTATCTCCATTTGATTCCCCTAAAAATGCTAAATGTTTCCTGTTTAATTTTTATTTTTAAATTTAAATTTTTATTTTTAAATTTTATTTTGATTTTTTTAAATTTTGATTTTTTAATCTTTAATTTTTAATATTTTTAATATTTAATTTTTATTTAATGGGCCGAAATGAGCCCTTTATTTTTAATTTTAATGACATATTTGTGATTAATGGTGGAAAGAGGGGTAATAATGTATTTTTAGTTTTGATTTTATGTCGATTTGCTTATTTATTTATATGTTTAGATGACACATTTGTAATTAATTGTGGAAGGAGGGACATTTTCAAAAACTCATATTTATTTGATAAATATAGATTAAATTTTAGTTTTACCAACAACCACAAATTTTGGTTGGTAAATGAACATGCAGTCATGTTTTTTTTGCTTGCTTATTCATTTATATTATTAGATCTCGTGAGCTGCCTTGTGACATTTTGTAACAATTTGCTGAGAGATGATGCAATGAGAAAAGGGATACAACTTGCGAAATATGTCATCAGGTATATATTGTTTTCATTTGCTGTTTTCTTGTTTACCGTTTACATTGTACTGTATGTCCTTTTTTACCTCTGTTTAGTCATTGTTAATGTTCGAGAAAATACGTCTGTGAAGCTCATGTTTATAGCTTTATACGGACTAAAACCCTCTCTCTTTTTTTTCTTCTCTTTTTTTATTATAATAGTTGGACATCACCGACATTTATTAATAATGAAGTCAAATCCTAAAAGTTGTAATCGGCTTATTACAAAAGAGGAAGGTATATCGCACAACGTCATTTTTAGAGCAAAAATAACCCTAAAAATGGCGATGATGCAAAACTGATCAGCTTGGAACTCAGTTCGACCGACTCAAATCCAGCTTGCTCGAGTTTCTTACAACTTGATCGATCTACTCCCAGCCCGATCGGTTTGATGACGTCAGCAGTCCGAAATACTATAAATAGAAGTAGATCTCAAGCACAAAGTGGTGTATGCTTGAAGTATAGAATAGCAGTAGTCCATAACTCATTTCTTGTATCACTTCTTCTATTAGTGTAAAAACACTCCATCTTGAAATTCATTTATTATGGCGAGTGAGTAGTCAATTTGTTTTAAGGCATAGTGACCTTGCCTCGTGTTACTCTCATGACTTTTCAAGAAAATAAATGTTGATTTTTCATTTTACTCATTTTACCTATTCGGACAAGCGTTCTGGTTAGTACTATCCCTTTTTATGGGATTAACACATTAAAGAATTGAGATTTGTAAGTTGAGTAAAACATTCTTTCATTCATCACGAGAGTGGTTCATATGAGGAAAGACTAATTAATACATGAATTGAATTCTCTTTTATTAAAGGAAAACGAGAGTTGTTTCTTACCAGAGGTTAACCCTAGGGGAGTCAACAAGATCGAGAGGTTGACACTCTTATTTAGGTGTAATTCAATCCTTAGGATAACGAGAATTAACTAAGGGTATCTTACAACCAAACGACTAATAGTAAAGACATATACTATATAACAGATGCGAGCAATAAGAGTGTGTGAGTGTGACAAAACACGAGGTAAGTTATCAAAAGCCTTAAAACTTCCTTAATAAATTAATATTCTTCTTACAGCAGTATCAACCCTCCAAAAAAACTAATTATTTATTGAGATGGCTAGAAATATGATAGGTCTTCCCTGTTTGTTCGTAGACCTCCTCTTAGGATATAAAATTGTTGTTGGCATCTCTATAAAACCGTTTTTAAGGTACAAAATAGTCGACGTTACATAGCTTGTAAAGAAGCTAATTTTAATTTAAGCATTTTCAACTGATCCTGAACATTACCGAACTCAGAGTGATTCCAAACAGTTAGCAACTTAGATACTTTCTCTTTGAACGGGAGCTGATGAGTAGAATCCCACCAATTATCAATCAAAGCAGAAATATTATATTTCCTAATCCACCTAGGCTCAAAATAGAACTGCTAGTGGATCATTCTTCAAGCTTGAGCTTCTCACTTTCTCCCTCCTCCATCTTCCTCCTCCTCCCTCTGCAACCCTAATTTATTCTTCTGTCAAATCCCAACGACATCCATCAAAATCTAAATTTCAGCAGCTCTTCTCCGCGGTGGAGGACGGCCTCCTCTGTGAGGCTTACCTCTGCCCCTAGGAGATCCTCCAACTCTTCTTCTCCCTTAGCTCCATGGTTAACCTTCCCCAACTCTTCTTTCTTCGGATCTCTAATTTGATGACGTTGGTTCCAGATCTGCTCGTGGCGGTTCGATGGTCTCCGATCCAGGTATGCATGCATGCTCCGATCTGTTGCGGAGGCTGGCTCTAGCTGTGCGGCGGTGTTCTGCTAGGGGTGTGGCTGTGGATTTCTGCTCGGATGGCCGCGGCGTTTCCATGGTGGGCTCTTCTCCGGTTCAGCGGTGCTCAGACATTTCAGGTCGGCTTGGTGGTGCATGTCGCATGGAGGTTTCAGTTCACGACTTGGTCCGTTTCTAGTGGCCGGATGGAGCGGATCTGCGGGTCACGGCGGGTAGGTTCGGTCCAGCTTTCATCTCACGTTGGTCCATGAAGGATTTGGTGTTTTTACTATCTTTACTGTTTTTGTGTATATTGTTGTTAGTTGTCTTTCCCCACTTGTGTGGATGGTTATCTTTTTGAGTGGTGTTTTCTCCTCACAAGTCTGTGTGGGAGTGTTTATATGTCGGATCGAATAATTTCCACCGTAGTTCGGTTACAAACTAGTGGTGTGGGTGTTAGGGCCATTGACCGTGTAGTCAGTGCCTTTAGCTGTGTTAGATTGATAGGCACCACCGCGTGTGTGTTTGTGGTCTTGTGGAGGTGCCCTTTGGCCCTGAACTCTTAGCCGATTGTCATGTATTCGAGTCATGTTCGTCGTGTACTACCAATTCCACTTTCAATAAAAAAAAACTTATAACTTAATCCATGTTCACATTTACATTTGCAGCGAAAAGAAACTATATGTCGATGCAGATATAAATGATCGTTTGCTGCCGTGAAGCGTGAACCTTAGATCTTATTAATCAAATTTGTAAAAAAGATTCATGATAAGAAAAAGAAAAAAATGATTCTGTAGATGCATTTCGGCAAGCTTCAAATATAATCGAATTGAAATATTGATACCAAAACTTATTTGATTCGAATTTATTGATTTTATTGAATTAATTAATATCATATGAATAGTAAAAATATTTGGTTAAAGTCAACCTTATCAAAAAGTCAACCAAAATATTATTGTTTTTTGCGCCTTGATTGGTGTATTTAGTTGAAACTTTTTCTGGTGTTTTTATTAAAAAAGTTTGGTAGCTAAGGATGGATGAATAACCTTTGACTTTTGACCCACATTTTTACTCTTCCTAGTTTTCTATTTAATTTTTATAATTTGCATAATTATTGTACTAGTATTAAGATTTAAAGGAAGAAATTGCTAATTACAGTCAAATAAATATCACACTGTTTTCTTGATACTTTAGCAAAAAATCAAAATATGGCTAAAGCCAAAAGTACCAATGTACCACATATCATTGAAATGAAGTTGAAATGATTACTGACAATGGATTTGAAAAATAATCTTTATGGAAAACAAAGTCATCATTAACTTTTCATAAATTCACAAATCAATTGACTGCTAGACCATGTAATAATTACAAATGCATTCCTCTTGCTTGTAAAATATTGAAAAAGAAATACCTCAGTTACTGAAACTTATCGGAAAATAATGAATGAATTTTTTATAATATAAATGGATAATTACAAATGATAATAAATAGATATCTAATTATTTCGTAACAAAAATTTATCTGTCAAAACTTTTGACTCAAGATAGAGAGAGTTGTTGAGGCTACAACTTTGGCCTCAGTCCACCTCAAATCTATTGCCCTGATCAATCGATACGCTATTCTCAAAAACCTAATAACGACTTCATAATTGAAAAATAAAATTTTGTATGTGCTTGATAAATCTGCACGGCTTTTAGCGTCCCACTTTAGATGTGGAGTTTATAAATCACCATGACATCTAACAATTCAGTCCAATAATGAATCTTCATTAGAACTTAGAAGTATTAAATGAAAAGAAGCTCAAGCAAATTTGGGAAATGAAATAAATAATGTCTCAAAAAATATTACTTTATTAAATCATCTCAAAAAATTATTAAATCTAACTACTGACACCATGTGCTTCTATCCCTTATCTATTCTTATAAAATAATAGGGAGAAGGACCTAAAAACATACTGCGAAATTACAAAATTACTCTTCATTAAACAAATAAAATAACTAAACTATTCATTACCCATTAACCTTCCTAAGCCCACACTTGAAGCCCAAACTTTAAATACCATAAAATAATCAAGTGGAGACACGAAAAAAATAAAACGTATAAAATACAAGCAAAAATTGTATAAAATAAAACGTAAAAAATTTAAAAATAAACATTTAAATAAAAAATTATGCGAAAAAGATTTCGCATTTAGGGAGAATCAGATGGAAATACGAAAAAAAATACCACAGGCGGTACGCTAGTTTTTATATAAATGTAAATGTGATTTACACTAATTTTACCGAAAGAAAAGACCATGTTACTGTCAGAAACTCATATGATACTTATGATACTTTCTTCAGCAGAAGACCATCAGAGAGCAAGAAATATACATCTCACATAAAACTCAGTATCTTGATATGATACTGTCACGCTCACCGTTCACAATCTCAGACTTATCAACTCCAAATTCCCTGAAAGCTAGAATAAATAATAATATTTGATATCACTCGCAAGTCCATTTCTGAACAAACTGGTGCTAAAATCCACCCTTTCATAGATCATAGTCACGAAGAGAAGGCATCAACGATCTTGATTACTTGCCGACAAACTGTTGCAGGTCAATCTCCCAAGCTGATGCAAGCTGCTCCATCAGCAATTCTGGAGCTGCTCCTTCCCAGTCTTCTGGTAACTCTATTGTAGAAGAGACTTCGTTCAAGTTCAGCAGCAGGTCTCTTTTCAGTTCCTCGGGGACAGGAATGGAATCCGGCCCAAGATCCAGTACAATTTCCACTAGCTGATGCAGATTAATCAAGAAATTATGAGGAAAAAGCAACTAGTCACAAAATGTTCACTAATGGCGAGCTATGTTAACGGTGGTTCTATCATGTATGTGTATGCATTTGCAACTTGACAATTTCTAGAACTGTTAAAAAATCAACGCAAAAAAAAAAAGTAGAAGCACGATATGTTGTTAACAGCAATGCGTTAACCATAGAAAATCCCCTTGGAAATATTGCTGTGAACCCATTAAACAATGCCCGAAAGATGTTATTGTGCAACTTTTTATATCTAATAAAATAACATTGTAACAACAGAACTTGAATATTACACTATAAAATCAAAACAAAATCACTGACCGAAAGCGATGAGAACCTTTTACCTGTTGGGTCCAAGACAAGCAAATATCCAATAAGTTCTGCTCAAGTAGAAATTGTCCTACAGCATGCAAAACCTCACAGGCAACCTCATTTGTCAGTTGATCAATTACCGGTCCCGTTCTGTCCATCAGCTTTACCAGCAACTGATCATCACTTGTTGACAACACTTCTGCGAAAGCTGTATCTAAATCACCCGCGTGAAGCGCATCCATTGCATTTGTCCATGAACTCCAAATAGGATCCCGCTCTTGCACACCATTCTCATCTCCCATAGCTTCTGCAGTCAATTCCGGGATGGAAACCCTAGCAGTGCGCACCAACCCATTATCTTCTCCAGCCACCCTAATTGCTTCCAAAGTAGCTTCATCCTTAGAAGCTTGCCAAACACTTCTTGCAGATGGACCCTCGCCAAGCCTAAAAGGCCCAATACCTTTTTCCCAAGCTCTCCTATTGATAACTTGGTCATTGCCATGATCCGATTTTGAAGATCTTACATCCATTGAACTTGCCCCAGCTCTTCTAGGGTTTATTGGTCCATTTCTTGAATTACCATATGAATGATAATCCCAAGGCTCAGATGCGTCATGTCTCCATGAAGAACCCCGTCCTGATGGGGCAAACCTTTCCCCATACGATACTCTCCCATCGCCTGCCCTTCCATAATTCAAACTTGAATAATCTGAGAATGCATTGTACTTTCCCCCATGCCTGCTCGAGCTCCCCCCATAACCTTCCAAGTAACTGTTAGTTCTTTGGCCTGACGACAATGATAAATCATGTGCCATGTCCTCAACTATTCTCTCCAGACCACGCACTCGATTTTCTAGAGTTACCATATTATTATGTGAACCTCCCATAAATTCCTGCCACACAAACATTGACAATTATTCAGCCCAAAAGTAAGGAACAACATAGTTCCAGAGAATACAAAACGAGAACTCAACAGTGTATGCTCACCTGTAACATATTCATGAGGTGGGACTGCTGCCTTTCTAACTGAAGTAATTGCCTCTGAATGGCTAACCAATTTCCTTTGTTATTCATAAAGCCATTTTCTAGCTGAACATCACACTTCGATCCGAGAAGCCTACCAGAAGAGTCCCTTTGATTTACATCCATCTTGCCAGAAGTGATGTCAGCATTATCGCGTTGCCTAGAAAATTGAGTGCCACCACTTTCACCAATGTGCTGTCTAATATCAACAGCATCATTGACATCATCTGGCTGCACAGTTTCCACATAATCTGATTTTCCTTTCGGTACGGCATTGTTCTGATCTGATTCTTCCTCATTTTTCAAGACATTTTGTGGTACAACAATCTCTACTGGTAAATCATCCGTAACTCTGGTTTCAAGCTTCTGAAAAAATTCTGGGTTTATCCCTTTGTCTGATAAGGCAGGTGGCTTTTTCTTAAGTAACCCAGCAGCCTTGTAAAGAATTGTAGCAGCATTGGTCTTGGAATCAGATGGAGGAGAGCCAGCTGGAAAAGCCATCACATTTGATTCTAATTTTCTCTCACCGGTGTGTGTATTTATAGCATTATCATCTGCTGGTTCCAAACCTTCAAGATGGAAAATAAAAGAAGAGTGATCAAGTAAACTTATTAAAAAGGACCTAACAGGATATGAAGAAAATTACCATACCGACAAATGATGCTTTTTGTTCATCTGATTCTCCATCTGCTTTGCCAGCCAGCTTCTTCCACAGTTGCAATGCTTCTGTCATGCTATCTCTGACAGGCTTTATCTGAAATTACGATGCATAATCAATCACTCAGCATCTCTTTCATGGCTATTGAAACTATAGAAACTAATACGAAACAAAGTTTTCTTATTCACAAATCTCAAGAAAATTGTAGAGATGCAGGAGCCACAATATCAAATGAGTGCCGATCCACATTCCACATAGCAAAAATCTAAGTTGTTGAGCGAATTGGGGGATTTCAGGTCGGTTTGAAGCTAATCATCAGTGACTATGTGAAGCCGCCAACCGGTACCAACTAGGATTCAGAGTCACCCATGAGAGTGCAAGGAGCCGCACCAGAATGTGGAATTGTTATCTGGGAGTCTAAAATCAGAAGGTCAGTGCCTGGGAAAGTATTTGAAGGTGAGCTGGATCCAAGGTAGCAACCCACAGCTAATTAATCAATGTTTAAAGGTGACACAGGATCCAAGTTAGTGTGTCTGGACTAAGAGGAGATGAGAAACCTAAATTCAGAGTGAATTGTTATACTAACTTCAAGCAATTTGAAAGAAAAAACACACTCGAGCTGAACTGAGAAAGAAAAGATGAAGAATGGAAAAAATAAAGGGGTTCGAGCAATGAAGTGATATTTGTTATGAGAGGTGCAACTGAGCTGACTTTGCACATCATATTTGGACTTTCTACTTGCGTAGTAGCAGTGTGAATCAATCCAGGGGCATATTGAAGTTTTAGTGCTTGTTTAGAATTGATGGCGGAGACCTAAGGAGTTAGAATAGGTAAGCATGTGGAATCCTAAAGAGAATTTGAGTCTCGTGAGTGGGCTCAAAACGGATGTCACCATTTTTCGTGAGAAATGGTAAAAAGTGTTGTGTTCATTGATGTAATTGAGTTGGGCCTCAATCAGGATTCATAACCTTGCAACATAAGTAAGAACTCAAACTAGGAACTTGTTTCAGATTGCAAAATGGAGCTGAATTAGTAAAATCACCCAACATCTATAGAAAGATTCCATGATGCTAAAATTGATTACTGAAAATACCTTGTCAAAACGGCAGGATTCTAGCACTGTCAATGTGACATATCCCTTATCGATAACCAAGTGGCTAGAATGCTGTCCTAGAGCAATCAAGCAGTCAGCTGCAGCCTTACGGGTTGCCCAATCTGGACTCCCTAGACATTCATGGATGCTAGGCAATAAGGACTCTAAGTTTTGTTGAGGGAGCGCTCCAACCTGAAACAAATTTCGAGTCCTTCAAATAATTGATTCATTTGTATATTTTACGCTGTCATAACAAACCATATCCGCACTCAAATATTTTTAAAGGTACTTACTAATCCGTATTTTAAGAGCACTCATGTTTTAAATATAAGCTCAGCACATGTTTCACTGAACTGGCAATGAAACTCGACTGCATTTAAGCGAATATACAAGGACTGGTCAAAACATACCTGTGACAAGCACACAACAACAGGCAGAAGTGCTGCTTTCATCAAAAAATTCTGACTGTGCAATAGCTTACAAATCCTAGGACACAACTTCTGGAAAGCGGAAACAGGCGGATCAGTAGTGCACTGTATCATCCTGGCCATACACAAGGCTGCACCAGCCTGAACTGCTTTGTTCTGCTCACTCATGGCCTCAAACAATGGCTTGGCGAACAGTCCCACCACGGAGACACCACCAGCTCCAGTATTATGCTGCTCAGAAGACCTTATATACTGTGCGGAAAGGGACCCAATAGCCTCCCTGCACGCATCCTTGACGGAGGAATCGGCGTCCTTAAGCCTCTTGATAATGTGGGATATAATCTTAGTCAAATGAGAGTATGCCAAATCAGGGTGAACGGAGCACAAGAAAGCCAAGAAGCGCAATGCCTCCTTCTTAACGGCGGGCTTGGGATCATTGAGGGAGTCGTAGCAGCAGTTGAGGAACATGGGAACGGAATCAGGAGTTAGGGTTTGTGCGATTTTCTCCAAATCGTCGACGGCGATCTGGTGGGTGTCGCGGTCGGAGAGCTTGGA
>JAWWMW010080863.1:0-12859 GCA_035048345.1 Echeveria elegans
TAATGTAAATACTGTGTTTCCATATTTGCCCCTTTTTTAATTTAAATATCATTTAATATTGTGATTTAATCTGGAACATAGGATGAATCAAATGAATGGTCCAGATCTTTTAATACTTTCTTTAATAAATGGACCTTTTTATTTGATCCACTCCCAATAATTATAAAGTAATATTGGCGTCCGTTCAAATGTGATTTATTATTTACTAGTGTACCGCCCGTCGTTCTGACAGGGGAAGCGTCGTTTCGAATGCGCAATCGAATCGGTCAAATAGAGGCGGGATTCGATCGACCAATTTTTAGTGTCGTGCGGGCCGAATTTAAATTAGTATTTTTATTTTTTGTCGTATTCCTATTTTTTCTTATTCCGATTTCTGCTTATTCATATTCCTATTTTTATTTATTTCAGTTTAAGTTTATTCATATTTTGCCTTATTCCTATTTTTCTTATTTCGGTTTATGCTTATGCTTATGTTTATTCCTATTTCTATTTTTCCTTATTCCAATTTAGGCTTATTCATATTTTTCGTCGCTATATGTGTGGTTCACTATTCTATATATTTTATTATATATATAGATTTACTGGATTTTAGCTTCTAAAACAGATTGATATTTTCTTATAACTCTCTGCGACAATGCTTTATTTAGCCTTGTAAAAAAAATTCAGTTTCAACTTATTATCCATTCATCTCGATTTTCTTTGAAAAAAAGTATTTTCCATTATGCATTTAGTGAAAGCTATGTTAAAAATGAGAAATGTCTTTTTTTACCGCACGATGTTGATTTATGCATCCTAATAAATATTCTGTGTTCCGCTTCGTAAATTCAATTAAAACTGCTGTGAGTTCTTCCAGAATCTCGAGTGGGCTCCACTTAATCATTTGTAGCTAATACGTTACTGACACGTGGCATAAAACGTTGCATGCAGGTCAGCTACACTTTTGGACTCATGCGCCGGTTAAATTTGTTTGTACTGTGAATATTTGTGATGATTAAATATGAAATAAAAAAATATATTTTTTATATTATTACAACGAATATTGTTCAATAAACTCTCGTTACTCTTACACTTTAAACAAAGTTAATTAACACGGGGACACGTAGCTGTGTAAGCAATTTGAATCAGATAAGGAATGAATGGATATTTGCAAACTTTAATTTAAATAAAGACGTGAACAAACGAACAATTTTATTCTAAGACTTCCATTGCTCATATGCTGAAACCAATCTTTGATGAAATGTGTGTTACAATTCATACATTTAGATGGATATATTCTTATCGGACCAAGCGTAATTCCTCCGCTATGAATGTAATAAATTTAACAAACTACAAATGCGAAGAACTTAATACTTTTATAATTTAGCATGATGGGAGTACTGAAAGAAACATTTTGCCTTGGGCTAAGTATCATCTATGGAGTTATATCGTTTGCACTTCGAATTTATAGTATATCAAAAATTCGATGTTTAACGAGAGTCACAAGTCATGTAAAGATGGTTGTTGATACGAAATATGCAGAAAAATTAAGTTAAAAAGCAGATGTGAAGAAATGCGAAAGATGTTTAAAATGTGAGTTATTACAGGGGTAGTTTATTTTTCTATTTGGAGATTAATAAATTAATTGAGTGGTGTTTATGGTGTTTATTAGATGTTTTTTTATATTATAATTTTTCAACAGAATGAAAATCAAAGTATACACAATGGTATACAACACGGAAATAATACCCTGAATCAAGATCAGTGTATACTAATGACTAATTGAAAAGCGACCATCGATCAAAATCATTAATAACTAATAAACAAATAAATAAAACTAAAATATAAATAGACAACAAACAATCTAACAACGAAGTGTTAGAGATGCTCAAATAGATAATCTCTCACTCTTCCACAGAGTTGCGTCGCATTTGAGGAGAGAAATAGAAACCTCTCACCATTCCACAGATTGCGCTGCTGACGAGGACCACCGACTAGGGTCACGTACCGCAACCGGCCACGGATCTGCTCAGCAGTCCCTGACTTCCGCCTTAACATCTCCCCTGTCTCTGATTGCTTGTCGACACTTTGTTGAATTGTGTGCAATTGAGGAGTCACCGTCACAGATCTGAAATCTGTCGGTTTCATTTGTCAAGTATCCGAATAAAACCGATACACCATCTGAATTGCGCCGGCCGTTTCATTTTGCCAAGCATCCAATGCGTATGTATCTTTTTGTTTCATCAGTCGGAAGCCCATCTGAATTGCGTACGCATCAGTTCTTTGTTTCATCAGATCTGCCGCGGATCCAGGAGTGTAAACCTTCAATTTTGGACAGCGCCATCTCGCTCGAACCGATCAATCAACCATCTGAGATGGTCACATGTCGAGTTGTGACAAAATGAAAACGAAAGTGGATTGGTGTGTATGGTGGTGGCCGTGTTTGTCAAATAAAAAAATATTAAAATTGTTTATTAGGTGAATTACTTGAATTGTTTTCTTACTCAAGTTTTCACAATGTTTGAGTTTTGGATGTGATGATTTTGCCATCGTATTTGTTAATGACAATAGGCTTTGTTCTTCAGTTATGTAGAAGTTGAAGATTCAAAAATGTTAATCTTATTAAAAAGAAAACTTTAAACTATATTGTAAATCTATTAGAAGAACCATGTTTAATTCACTTACAAAATACGTGCTTGTCTAAAGTTGACACTTGATCCCGTTTGTCGCACGTTTACATGAACCATCAACAACTGTTTATCATTAAACGGGGTACTGGACAGTGACACATAATTACCTCGCACTACTTTATCTGAATATGCACATGTCCGGCTCATCATTTCACTTGCTTTTATTCTCTTCTGACGATGTCATGCTGTGTAAAAGATCGGGTAACAGTGCATACTTACCTCCGGAAAAGCGATACGCACAATCCCTCGCGACACGTGACAACCTCAAGTACATTCCCACAAAACTTAATTCTTGCCCAATTCACCGACTACCCGAAATCTTTTTACACGATAATAATTTCCTTAAAACCGAAAAGTAAATAATGATATAAATTAGTCCATCCCCTCCTCTGACATCCTTGTGAGACTACTTTGCTGTCATCAGGCACATCCAACATCTCATCAGTCATCTGGTAAAATTGGGGTCGCTCCAAAGATGATCAGAGGTGACACACCTTTATCCCCTTTCCTCAACATCTCCTTTACTGGGTCTTTCTACAGCCTTTTCGTTCATCGGTAAAAAAAAGCTTCAATTTCGAATTTGTGACTGAAAAGTCCAGTCTTTTTCTTTTGCTTATTTATTTTTTTTATTCATTTGACTGATGATTGATATTGGGTCCATCTTTCTCGAGTCCCACAGTCGCTTTAACTTCTTCAGCATCAAAAAACCCGTCTCGATTTCACCGCTTTTTTTTTTTGATGTTGTTTATGTAACCTCGTACTCTTCGAACACGTGCGCCGCCGCTGTCGGCGGTGTTTTCCGACATTCAATTCCTCCAATTTTCGAATTAATTTCATAGTTTCCAAATTGATCTGACTCAAAAGCAATCTCCTTTATTATTATTTTAGCAGAAGAGAGGAACGACAACAAGGTTTTGACTCGTCGGCAAGTGAAGAACGCTCTTGACAAGTTTCCAGAAGGGATACATGTTTTGGCTGTTGATGATGACGCTACCTGTCTCTTGTGGCTCGAGAACTGCCTCCTTGAATGCAACTACAGAGGTTCGCATTCTGTTTCCCACTTTGTCCTTAAATTCAATCTACATGCAATTTTGTGTTCCTAGGTCTGTTTTGAAAGTTTTCGCTAGTGCCTAGTTGCGCACAGCGTGTTTGAAACTTATGGTATTGCGTTTAAATTTCTAATCTTAGCGTGAAACTTTTATTGTGATGAGGTTAGGATTGGATTGGTCTAGTTTGGTTGGCACGCAAGCTTTAGTTTCATTTTGTGTATGGATCTGTTCTTCAGTGTTCCAATATTGAAATCTATGTACATTTTTACACTTTTAGCTAAGTTGTGGAGCTGGGAATTTTTGGATGTGAGAAAACATATGAGCATTGTAATGGTCTTAAATATTGTTTCTGTGTTTGATTTCGGAGATTGGAGTTTCCAAGGCTGACAGGCTGTGTTCATTGTGTCACTGATTTGTTTCCGGATTTGGGTGATCTCTAAATATAGTAGTGCGGTTGGTGAACGGTCTGAAAAAGAGTTACTCTTGTCTATTCGGAAACTTTTTATTTAGGAAGTGCATAATTATGGCATTCGTTATTTCTGTAGCGAGTTTTAGTGGCTCATTTTCCTTCATGACTATTTTCCTAAATTATTATGAAAAAAAGTTCCAAAATAAGTTATGCATTCGTACGAATGATTCCATGTATGAATATTTCCAGTTTGGCACGCCGCACGCTTTCTATGCGCGTATGTTGTGATAATGAGATTCTCTGATATGGCGCGTGGTTGTTCATTGTTCAATAGTGTTTATCGAGTAATAATTATTATTTTTCTCAATTATGGTTTTCTAGTTTTTTTTATACTGAGTAAACTGTCCTAATAAGGTTTACTGAATTGAATTTATGGTATGTTTCGCCAGCAACAACGACAATGTATGCCAGGGATGCGCTTGATATGCTAAGGCAGAATAAGGGCACCTATGATCTTGTGATAACTGATGTTCAGATGCCCGAGATTGATGGTTTTCAGCTGCTGGAGACTATTGGACTCGAAATGGACTTACCTGTCATCAGTAAGCGCTTTTTCCAGTGCTTTATTTAATTCAAAAAGTTTTGCTTTTTTATGTTAATTTAGTATGATACGATATGATGTGTGTCAGTGTTGTCGATGTATAACGACCCGGACTATGTGGAGCGAGGAGTTGTACATGGGGCAGTTGACTATCTGGTGAAACCAGTGAGGAGAGAGGAGATTCGGAACATATGGCAGCATGTGCTGAGAAAGCGTCGGGACATCAACAAAGGTAAGGGAGTAGCCAAGCAGGACTCTCTCAGCCTGGGAGCTGTGAATGGTCCAGTGACAGACTCAACTGTGAGTGGTGGAGAGACTAGTACTAGGAAGCGCAGAGGAGAGCCTTATGACGACAAGGATGATGAAGATTATGAGGATGAGGACAGTGGGCGTGACAATGATGAACAGACATCTCAGAAGCGTCCTAGGGTCGTCTGGACTCCGGATCTGCACAAGAAGTTTGTCTTAGCAGTGAATCAGTTGGGCATGGACAGTAAGTCATCCTTCCTAGTCAGACTAGTTTTCCTTACGATTCTTATTCTCATTTTCAGTTTCTGATGACTTTTGTCGGTTTTTCCTGCAGAGGCTGTCCCCAAGAAAATCCTCGATATCATGGATGTTGGGGGTCTCACCAGGGAGAATGTCGCCAGCCATCTTCAGGTACTTTTTTGTTGCCCATGACTTTTAAAGAAAAAAAACTTCACGTGCACTTTCAAGCATAATGTTTTAACTTCGAAATGTTTCATGGTATTAAAATAAAATATTGAACTCATTTGCAGAAGTACCGAATGTATCTGAAAAGGATCAGTGATGGGAACAACCAGCACCCAATGTTCGGATCATTAGGAAGAAGGAACTCGCTTGAGGCCATGAATAACTATCATCGAACTAGCAGCCTGCCTAACTCACTTCTGTCCGGTTACCCTCCTAGCCTTAGCGGCATTCTTGGTGGAAGGCCTAACTCCGTCACTGGTGTAAATTTCCGTGGCATCTCATCTTCTGACCTGATTCAGTCTGGCCAGAACTTGCGCAACTCCATTAGTCCTCTAGCCAGGCTCAATCCGAATGGGAGCTTATTTCAAAATGGAAATTCATTTCAAGGTGGGTTCGAGCAAGACTCGCCGCATGCTGGTAAGACCATGGGGTCTATTGGTGGTTTTAATTCTGCTCTTGGTTCCACAGGGTTTGGAGTTGCCGACAATTTTGCAGATCCTAAAGCTGTGATGAATGGTTCTAATGCTAACAACGGTTTGATGTTCTCTGCTGCGTCTCAGTTCTCGCAGACTAATGTGTCTTCTGGCTTAGGTGTGTTTAAATTTGGAGGTGCGGGTGGCTCGTCCAGCGCTGGGTTTCTGAACCACAGCGGAACTCCTGATAGCTGGAAATCTCTTGGTCAGATGAATGGATCATTTAGTGCTGATTCGCTTCCTATGAACAATAATGCTATGAATGCGAATGGGATTTCCTCAACTGGAATTCAGCAGCAGCTCGTGACTAGCGCTGCGAACAATGTGGCCAATGGGAGCAATGTGACTCAGGGATGGGATAGTGGAAAGCAGAATGAAATCAACCAGGAGATGAATGCTGTGTTTGAGTCGCTGAACCCGATAATGAAGGCTAATGGGAATGGGGGCATAGGCTCCTCAACTATCGGGATGGATCAGAATCAGAACCAACCAGCTGCTAATGGTACAGATTTCATGGGACAAGTTAATGGCACCACAGCTCAGAATGGCATTCCCGGAAACAATGATAGCTTCATCATCCCTGCACAGACTAATCTCCCTCAAGATGATTATATACCTAACAACCTCCAGACCATGGATGATATTGTCAACTCCATGATCGGACGGGTATCACTTAACCCAATCTTAGCTTACTCTTTTTTTTTAGTTCTTTCTCTATTTTACAAAATTTCAGAAACTTCATAACTTTGTAACATGTCGCTGAACTTGACTTAAGCAGGAGAACAATGGAGGGCCGTCTACTATGTTTGATGAGGAGTTCAATTTTGATGGCTACAGCCCCAGCTCAGGCCTCTGAAGGACACTCCAGCCAAGTCAACAGTTGCTGTTTGTTGTTATGTAGCTTTCCTCCTGCCATCATATCTGCAAGAGACTATGCTGTTTTCTTTTCAGATACTTCTGCTATTGCCAGGAGTGGCTACTGCTCTCCTGGAATCTGTGTTGTTCAGACTACCTTAAAGTTTTTAAGTACTCCAAGACTTTTGTTTTATGCTTGTCTGCTGCTTTTTGTTTCTATGCAGTTTTCAGTTGTTTGTTTACCAGTTTTGTGCGGAAAAATTCGAATTGTTTTCTGCAGGAGGTACACAGATCAGCTGGGGAGGAGGCATTGGTAAAGAACTGGTATGTTCTATATGTTTAATAGCTTCATCTATTTAAATAATGACGACGACAATGATGACTACATAGCACAGTGGTAACGAATAGATATCCCTGCATACATCTCAGTGGCTTGATTTAGCAAGAACAAAAAAGATCAATCCACAAGTCGATGAAGTATATGTTGGTAATTTGTCGATTTTATTTGCCTGCCCAGCCCATGTTACGATCCCGTTTCTCCCAGAGTAGAGTTGCTTTTCTTTCTTTGATTATGAGTGCCTCAGCTCGCTCTCTGGCACCTTCACAGATATCAGTTGCTGCATTGCATTTTTCAGCCTCTTTTTGGTACTGAGATGCAGCTCTGTTGGCTTGGAAGACCATTTTTTGTAGCTTCAACTCTTCTGTTAGAAGATCCACGAATTGCTTCTCCATTTCACTCTTTAATTCGGGATCATTGCTTCCACAATCTGCACCAAGATTAGCGAAGAATTTGGATTCAAGAAGTATATGAAGTCACCCGGATAGCACTAGGCACAGTCAAGTTCATGTGATTTGCTATCTAGAAGTAGATTTCACTAGCTAGAAGCCAGCAAGAATAGAGCCACTAGTTAGCATTTGAAAAAAGAGGCGTCCTGGAACTGGAGAGAAACATTTATGATTTGCCATAAAGCGAAAAAATTAGCACAAGCTCACCTATTCAGATCTGGAGTTGTTCCAAAGTCCAAACTATGGAAGTAAATTAAAGCAAAATGTAGTACTAGTGTGAACCAAACAAGCATTAACCCGTGACAGAGAGATTAGCCAGGCCTGAAACAAGAAAAACGGCATTCAGTTTTCAGTTAATGTCCATAAAATCAGCATTCATATGAAAGTCTTTAAATTCCCATCGAGCCTTACTAGATGCAAGCCGTTAACAAGCATTCATATGAAAGCACAAGAAACAATACTACAACTAATCTAAGCAAGATTTACTATGAGCAGATTTACCCCTACGACTAACAGAATCAATTTGTCCCAAAGTTGTCTTAGTGACATGATTACCAAACTGTTGACAACACAATTTTCACATGAGCGCCAAATGAAAGATTGTAACATAATCATCTATCACGTTAAATCAATACCAAATATCGCCTGAGACAATATCGAGACCCAGACACATGTATTTTGAGAGAAGGTCTACTTAGGTGATAGTATATGAAAATAACAAGCTATAAATATATCAAGAATCAGATTAGTACAAGCTACGAACCAGACTATGTTTCAATAAGATAAGCTAGCAAAACTAAAAACTCATCAAGCATTACACTAACAACACTCTTGCTAAATCTCCAGTGCAGCGCCGGTCCATAAACACACAGATCTCCTCGACATATTGATGATACCTTGATCTCTTCAAACTGAGTTCTGAAGTGCAAAAGCTATGCAAGTTTTGATCTCTCTGATGTTTTTACTGAACACCGCAATATTTGAGCGAAGTGGATTGCAGTATTTAATGCGACTTGTGTAGTGAGTGATTGGGGGAGAAGTGAGACAAAGCGGAAACCTAGCAAGACAACAACTTTGGATGTGGAGTGGGTTAATAATTACTGTAATTGTGTTTTTAAGGTATTTTGGGAAAGTAATTTATTTGTTCGAGTTATGACTTATGATGTATGTTGAGATGGAATGTGATGATATGTTTCGCGTTGCTTGAGATCCGAATCAGCTGAGGAGAATACAAGAGAGGTACATAAATCATCGTACTAGTTGGTATTGTATATCTTTCGACTAATACAAGAGAGGAGAATACAAGAGATGATATATCTTTCGACTAATATTTTCGTCCAAGCATGTTTAAATACAGCGTACTAGTTGAATCTCTTTTTTGGTTAATATGTAATTGCAGATTCAAGAAGGTAATCCAATGAAACCAAGACGATATTCTCTGCCCTATCATTCAGAGCACACAGTAAAGCCAACAATGTAATGGTATAAACATAGTATCCATCAAGTTAAACATCTAGTTTACAACATGGTGCAGCACTGGTTGGTTTTCTTCGCCTGCTTGTAGAACATCTATTTTCAATAGCAGAAAAAATCGAGTTATCATACCCAAAGCCTACACTGGTTTATACATGAATGCAAATGAAGCCTTTTACCAAAAAAAAATTACCGACTCAATATTACCAAAAATTTGTTTTCATTAGCAACATAACATAATGAGTGTTATGACAACATTTTTCGGAAAAAGGAGTTTGCATGAAAATGGCTACATACCTGAGATGCAGCACTAAGATCAGAACTTTTTTCAACCAAGCTGTCAAGCCTCTCACCTCGTGCCAGAACACTATCGATAGTTTTGTGCTGCATCGGAAAAAAGAAAAATAGGAGGAATTGCATTAGCCTTAACCAGCTCTCTGAGTGAACATAAAGTATCAATGATCCACAGAATACCAGAATTTGGGTTTGAACACTACTGTGCGCAATGAACAATAATCCACAAGTAGATATCGATATCATGAACACAGACTACACCCATAAAGTGATGTAATACTATTATAGCAAATTCATAAGGCGTCCCACAAATACAAATATTGAGCTAATTCAGCTTCTAACCGGTGCAATTTTTTTATTAGCAAAACGTTAACAGGTCTGAAACACAATAGGACTGTGAACCGATACCTCACAAAAACATGAAATAACATATTAAAGAGAAGAAACATTTCATACCAGTACAATTTTAGTTTCATCAAGCTCCCTCTGAATTTTCACAACTTGTCAGCTTCAGCAGGGTCCTGGAATGCACGAGGGGAGAAAGTAATGACATAAAGTTTTCATAGTTAATATGACAGAACTATTATTTTTATCAACGGAGCATTGGAGTTCACCTGAAATTTAGTAAGGGCCTCGTTCAGATACGGCCAGGGTTCAGTTTTATCTTCCCTAACAGTCCTCCATGACTGACCAAATGCATTCAGATACTCATCAAGCACCTGCGACATAATACCTTAGGTTTCAGTGAACAGCAAAAACGATATCTGGATACAGAAAATAAAATATAAAACATGCGTGAATTGTGTCAGTAACGAAATACACTGTACCTGGTTAGGTAAAGAGAAAGCACTCCTAACTGGATAATGATGATCATCCATGAAACCCAACACACAAAGGCCACCCTTATTATAACAGTGCACTTTGTATTCTACAAATAAAACGGAAATGTCAGTCCAATATTCCAACAAAAGATGCACATACACCCGGCTCAGCAAGAGAAAGATACCATCAGATTGAAGATAATTAACAATATGATTGCTATGCAGATAGACACACCAGTTCCCATTTAGCAGGTTCATATCTATCTACGATCCCAATTCTAATCTCATCCAACTTTCAACCATAAGCAAGTACAGATGCCCCGAAAAAAAAGCTAGAGGCTGAAAAACCAATCTCACATAGTGCATACAGATAAATAAGCACTGATCTAAACCGAATAAGATCATACCATAGCTACCTAAAAATATATCCATTTTCGCAACTTTCCAAGAATCAGTTACATCCTCAATCAAATTTCATCAACTCAAAAAAATCTGGAAACTTCAAATTGAACAAAACTAATCTCTAAATTTCACAAATTCCAATATCTTTCCAATCAGACTAATTAACAACCCTAAAAAACACAAACCTTCATGCTGCACCGATTGGCGTTGATCAGGAGGCGTACGCTTCGCCACAGTCCTTCCAACAAACACAATAAACTCTTTAACGCTCGATCTCTGGAAAAAAACCCAAAGTAGCTAACGTCGGTGGCGTTCGCAAGAATGATGGGATCGGATCCGTCTTGATTCGTCCTAGCCACAAGCAAAGCTGTGATCTTCATACCTTTAACGTATCGAATTGACTATAACGCGTTCTGGGCAGGACCCGAAATCACGGATTCGATCGAGGGTTGCTTAGGTTTCACCGATTTGGATTGTGGAGAATGAAGTTAGCGAAAATTTTGAAGATTGGAATCATTGGAGTTTCGACGAATTGCCGGAGAAGAACAAGGGTATTTTGGTCACTGCGTGATATGTTCTCTTTCCTGCTTTACGCGCAATACGGAACGACGAGGACTGATATGTAATGTGATTTTGAAATGAAAGACAAATTTAAAAAGTAATATACTTTGGGAATGGTTTCGTAAATTATAAAAGTTAAGGAAGACGATTGAAATAGGTACTCCGACAGATCGAGAGAGCAGACATCGGTGGAGAGAGATGATCGGAGTTGGGAAGAACAAGCAGTACGCTAATGTTCTCGACAAGCCGCTCAGTAAAGGAAAGCAAGAGGTACTAGTCATCAGCTCATCTCTGATTTTGTTTCCAATTTCAACCATTGTTTCGTTTTGTAGTTAAATTGAGTCCTCTATGAATGTATGTGTATAAGTTGATGATTTTGGGGTCTTGATTTAGTTGAATTGAAGTGGTTAGGGAATATGGGGAGGCGGGGTGGAAGCATAAGTGCGTGTTTGAGATTTTGGTTTAGATGTTTGAGGCTGGGATTGGGATTTTAGGGTTTGAGGATCCGGGGTTTGGATTGAGATTTTTGGGTTTGGGAATTGAGATTATAGTCTAAGAAGTCAATTTTTTTTTATTAGGTTGGAGAGCTGAATATGGAATCAGTTCGCTGACAGAAAGCTGTGTTTTTCATGGTTATCTAATTATTTTGTTTTTCAGGTCAGCCTGAGTGCGTTTGCATATCTATTTTCGGAGCTTGTTCAGTATAATCAGACACAAGTTGACAACATTGGGGAGCTTGAAAGGAGGTATGCTACATATTTATCATGCGGTGTATTTCATGTTTCAAGTTTCAGTAGACGAAATGGACAGTTGATTTTATGTTTCGAAAAGTGTCATTTGTTGCTTTTTTGATAGAAGGCAACTTCTTTAGAATTTTTCCCCGCCTTTGTTTTCTAAATTAACATTGAGAAATTAATGATTCAGGCTAGAGGATGCAGGCTATGCTGTTGGCGCACGCGTGCTAGAACTTTTTTGTCATAGGGATAAGGTTTGTGAGGGATTTTTTCACTGAATGTACCTGGATCTTTGTATCACAATGCATATTTAACCAGCTCAAGTAGTACAATGAATTTGTTTAATTCTTCAGGGAAATAGAAGGGAGACTAGGCTGCTTGGAATTTTGTCTTTCGTTCATAGTACTGTATGGAAGGTCTTATTTGGAAAGGTAAATACCGTTATGCAATGGTACTTGTTGCTGTGCTGTAGTAGTTGGTACGACTTGCCATCATTTTTCACTCGCTTACTACCATCTTTTTAGATACTGGCCAGTAAAATGTAATCTTTTGGGAGGGATGACTTTCAGTGTATTTTAATTTCTTATTTTCGTATCGCTTAACTTTGAATTAGATAATCTGTTCGTGAAGCCTTCGGAGATTGACATGAGATGTTTATTGTTAAAACAAATGAGGGGAAAATGTTTTGGATTATTGCCATATGTCCTTGAACATTTTTCTTCTTGAATTTATGATTAGTGAAATTTAGTATATCGCTTGCTCTGGAGCTTGAATTTAGGTTGCAGATTCGCTTGAGAAAGGCACGGAACATGAGGATGAATATATGATCAGTGAGAAGGAGCTACTTGTCAATAGGTGAGCGTTCACCATTTTTCTCGTACTCGGCTTTTCTTTGGTACTTATTGTTGAACTACTGCTAACCTAAGTAGCACCTATACGGGTATGGGTTCAGATACGGGGACGGATACGGAAACGGAAAACGGCAAAATGAAAATTCTTAAATACGGATACGGCAAGGATA
>JAWWMW010080874.1:0-12859 GCA_035048345.1 Echeveria elegans
TAGTTGCGGTGTCGAGCTAAATCGCCTCATCTCGTCGTCCCCAAATCCGAACCCTAATTTCAACCATTTCCGGCATCTTCGCTCCCCTCCGCCGCCTGCTGTACGTACACCTCTTTCCCGATCTTCTCCATCATTATTAATAATCACTTTACAATTCGATGTTCAGATCGCTCCGTCTCGCTTCCTGATTTCGATCTTAATTTACTCAATACGAGCCGGCAATTAGAATTAAATCCATCGAATTTTATTTTCTGTGTGGTCGGAGTATTTGTGGTTAGTGATTTTGTGATGATTTTTTTCCGATTTGGTTTGGACTGATTTGTTCATAATTGATGGAGGTCTGTATGTCGCATGATAAGAGTACAAGTTCAAGTGTGAGATGAGTTAGTAAAGGTTGGAGTGGATTAGTTTGAATTGTGGTTATTTCCGGCTTTTGATTGTCAAAGTTTAATTTTGAGTTGTAGTTACTGACTTCTTAGTTTCAACCAATTTTGATATTGATGGATGTATGTAGGTGACGATCTATTGTGGGTTTCTGTTTCTTTTATTGCGAGGGCTTACCTACCAAATCTTTCAGGTTTCAAGTGATTAAGATCAGATTTTATTTCTTTCATCTTGACAAAGTAATGGTTTCAATGTTTCCTGTCTGAAGCAGTCATTTGATAACTTGCTATAAAAGTATTAGTCTTCCATGTGAAGTGTATCAGGATTCAAGATTAGCAACAGACACCAGTCTCAGCTTCTATATTGTCAGTGGTTGTTAGAGCTACGCAAAAAGAAATACCCAAAAAGAAAACCCTAACTAGCGACGCTACTGAAAATCGATTGGTCGCGCAGAGCTCCAGATCGTTCAATATGGCAGACGTGGTACAGTACAAGCTAGAGCGTATGGTCATCGAACTCGACGACCTTGAAAAATGCGGAATATTCACCAGACGCGAAATCGCCGAGATTGTCAAGCAACGGAGAAAGTTCGAGTTCAGACTGAAGCGTCCCTGTCCACTCAAGCAGGATTATATCGCTTACATCGACTATGAAAAGCAAGTTAACTCCTTGCGATATTTGAGGAGAAAAGCTCTCAATAGACAACTCAAGAAAAGCGGCAATAAGAAACTCAAAACTGGGGAGTCCGACCATGCCGGTGTCTCCAGAATTTTAGATATTTATAGATTGGCGACCACTAAGTTTAAAGGTGATCTTCAGCTTTGGTTTCAGTATTTGGATTTTTGCAAGCAGCGGCCTCGCAGGTTTAACAAGGTATATATACATATAATTTCCAGCTTTGTTGTTTCATTTTTATTAAATGTTTATTATTAGGTCGCGTTATGAAGGTTTAGTTTAGTTTAGTTCATTTGATTGTGTTTCTATAGGTGATGCAGAAGGCGTTGAGATTACACCCAAAGGTTCCCGAAGTTTGGTTGTACGCTGCGGCATGGGAATTTGATGAGAGGTTGGATGTTAAAGCAGCTCAAAATCTTATGCGGAAAGGGTTGAGAGTTTGCCCGAAATCTGAGGTTTTGTGGGTAGAGTATTTGAGAATGGAACTGACTTACCTTAATAAATTGAAGGCAAGGAAGGTTGCGCTTGGAGAAGAGGAAGGTAGTTTGATTGTCAAAAAGCTGAATGCAGAGGAAAAGGAGTGGCGGGAAGAGAACGAGGATCTATTTATGTCAATTGAAGATGGGAAGCAAGGTGAGGAAAAGGGAATGGATTTGGATAATGAGCAATCCAAGAAACATGATGCGTTTCAAGAGATTGCATTGGGCATTCTCAGTACTGTGTATGAAGGTGCCATTAACGCAATCCCTTCTAGTATTGGGTTAAGGCAACGACTCTATGAGATTGTAGATGTCACAAACTTTGCTCAGTCAGAAGACTTGAAAAAGCAGATTTTGGACGATATGAGGAGAGATTTTGTGAGTGTACCTGAATATTGGGAGTGGCTTGCAAAAATTGAATTTCATGCTTCCCAAACTAATTCTCTTGAATCTGGTGAATCAGTTTTCAAGGTTCTGCAGCTGCATAGACCCATTAAGGTAAATTACTGATATTTTCTGGTTTGAGCCTTTTAAAAAATAATCACGCAGCCAATTTTGGGAGTTAAAGTTGTTTGTGTTCTGGTCTTTAGGTTTATGAAGAAGCAATAAAGTATATACCGGCACCCGCTATGTTCAAATCATATATCAGCTTTTTGATGTCTGAACTAGCTGCAAGAAAAGGGGAACAGAATGATGCTAATTCTACCAGTCATTCAGATGATGCCATCTCTCACATTTTGAATAATGTTTTTGAAAAAGCTCAAACCACAGGGTGCCTTGATGATGATCTTGCTTGCCAATATGTTTCACTTCACTTGCAAATGGGTAGATTACAGGAATCCAGGACTCTGGCTAAAAATCTTTGTGCAGGAACATTGTCTAATGCTGTTCAGTTATGGACTCTACGAATATCCATCGAGATGAGATGTGCAACCGAGAATTCGTCTTCCCCGTCCAAGGAAGATCTTTCATCAATCTTTCAGTTACTGAATCCCGTCTTGAGAAGGCTAGATTCAGCTTCGGCTGAATCTTTATGGCTTCTGGTAAGCGTTGCACAAGTTTTAATGTGGCAAGTGTTATAACTGATGCTATGGACCGATAATTTTTGTAGTATCTTGAGACATGGGCCTTTATTCTGCCAATGTTCCAACAAAAATTAAGGGAATATAGATGTTTAATATGGTTACCATTTTATTTTCCATCGATACACTTTGAGATATGACGCCTGACACTGTTATTCATGCTTTCTTACAGGCAATCAAGTTTTTTGTGAATAACAATTCATATTTTGACAAACTGGTGGATCTTTCATATTATACATTGGCCAAAGGAAGTGGTAATGAACATGAGTTTTCATTATCCTCAACACTTGTAAATCTTGTTCTTCAGAAAGATGGAATCCAGCGTGCGAGAGAGATGTACAACCGGTGAGTTAACTGAAACTCCTACTGATGTGCACTTTTTAAGTCTTCACTCAGTTCATGTTTTTGTCTTTCAATCATGGTTGACAGTTGCGCTCATTTATCTATCCATATGCAGATTTCTGGCTTTACCTCGCCCTGGGCTTATCCTATATAGAACCTGCATTGAGTTGGAGTCGCAACTTGCATCTGTTGGTAACCACGAATGCCTCAAAACTCTACGCAAGTTATTTGAATCTGCTCTTGCCACATATACTCAAGATTTAAGCTTATGGCAAGATTACTATGCCATCGAGCTGAAGGTACTCCACTCTCCTTCCATGTTTAGTTCACTATTCACTAGCGAACTTGAATATTTAATAGAAGGGTCTGCAAAAATTGAGCTAGTCTGCCTGATTTGATCAACCCTTGGATGGAGAAAGGCTACTTAAATTGAAAATTATCTTCATTTGAGTTTTTCAAACGTCAATTTGATTATTCAAAACTAACATTCCCCTCCAACGTACAGATGGGTACATCAGAATCTGCTAGTGCTGTCCATTGGCGGGCAAGGAAGAATCTAGGAGAGAAAGCCGCCTTGATCACATCTTCAGATTAGGTAATGAGGAAAGGGGTGTTTGTACCAGTTTTTTGGTAGAGTTACAAGCTTCAAGGTGTCTGTACCTTGTTTGAACAATTTTGTCGATTACCTACTTTGTTTATCAAATTTGTTTTTTACAAATGAAGTTTCTTAAAATTACTGAAAATTCATTCATAGTCGCTTTCAGTAATTAAATTCAGGAAGAATAAAACGGAAAACCTATACATTACTGTCCGCCTTATTTCAAAACATTTTCTGATCCCCAGACAGAAATGTGAATTCCATGCATCTACAAGACTAGTTTTTTGCCGAGAGATGCGTCACCGCTGCCTTGCAGTTTTCCCATGTTCTTAGTTCTTTTCTTATTATCCATAATCCATGTATGCTGCTCTACTACTATCATGCCATGCTGCATTCACATTCCACACTGATTATACATTGGGAAATGGAGGTATCAGCTCAAAATTCAAATCCACTGGTTACCATTTTATTATCATATATATTATAAATTTCTTAACCAGCTGTGCCTAATTCACGTCCAGATCGTTGTAGTCAAAATTTAATTACAAAAAACGAGATGACTTGAGAAGTGTTATTTCTTTTACTAAAGAAATAGATTTAAGGGAAGCTGGACAAACACGCACGTCCTAGCAAGCAGCCACAATTCATATACATGTAACTGATTCATTGATGTGTCAAAGACAGACATGTTCTGAAGAGAGAGAAATAAGCCAATCAATAACTCAAACATGAAATCTATTGACCAATCAGAACACGTGAATCATGTATACATGTCAGTTTTAATAAGTGTCACTTTTTTTGACTTGCTAGAAGACTACGAATATGAAGGTAGGCAGTGTGGTGTAGCTGCCCAGGACGAGGATTCTTTCTTGCTATGTTTTCCTTTTTTCTTCTACTCGACTTCATATGTTCCTATTTAGTTTTAACGTGTTAAAGGTGTTAGCTGGTTTTATTGACCAATCCAGTCATAGCAGGAAATTTCTCGTGGACTTCTGGATGTTTGTACCTTAGAATACTATAGACTATAGAGTGGCGAAGAAAATAATAACGAAGGGGACAGATCAATTACAAGGACGCTACAACTGAACAAAAAAGGTTTATGAGACAGTAAAATGAGAAAAAAGAACCAATGGTTATCTTGATTATACAATTATGGTAGTAATTCTTATGTATGTCCGCTGTCTGTTCTTTTTGATCGACTTACTGTTGTTGATTTTGAGGTGGAGTGATTTTGGTTTTAGTAGTATTTGGGTTGCCGCTGTTGACTTTATTATTGTTGTTGTTTGGCAGCTGGTTGTTGGCATTAATGATGGAACTGATTGCAGCTGCGATAGCTGCGGTGAAGTGTGGATCATTTGTGATTGCAGCTGTCGCAGCACTGACGGTTTCGGCCAGTGAGGTCTGTTGACCTTGAGGTTGGGCTATTGGCATTGAGAAGGGGCCTCTTTGTGAAGAATTGGAGTCTTGAGATAGCTGTAGGCCTGAGAATCTTGATTGGTTGTAGAGGGCTTGGCCAAATATTTGAGGCAACGAGTTGAGTGGCTGCTGCTGCTGCTGTCTTTGGATTTCTAGTGGGTTTGCAGAGTGAGTGAGGTCTAAAGTGACAGTGGGGAATGGGGCTGAGGCTGAGATTGTGGCTATGTTTGATGAGCAAGGAGGGAGTATGGCTCTTGCTAGGAAATTCGGGTTCATCAATCCGTGATCTGCACTGGACATGGAGCCTGAAAGAAGCATATTTGCGGCTGCGGATGTAGTTGACGCCATAGCTACAGCAGCCGGAGGAAGTGGATGGTTGTGGTTGCCTTCATATGTTGTGATCAAAATTGTTGTATCCTCCGCACAACGTTGAACCTTGATGAAATCAATGGAAACAACAAAGCAAATTAATAAGAGTTGGACAGAGGCTCAAAAACAGTAATTTGAAACCAAGGGAATGTTATTAATGTGCATGAAAAAGATGGAGAAATGGCTTACTTGTTTACGGACTGGGCAGCCAAGCGCCATTGTGCAACGATAGTAAGCTCTTGGACATGGGTTTCCTTTTGCCATTTTCTGACCGTATTTTCGCCATTGACATCCATCTGAAATCTGCACGGCAGGGCATATCCCCAGGTAAGCATGCGACTTAATTAAGCATCAAATAGCTAGCTAGACACTTGTACGGAACAGCTGTTGCTAATTACCATGGTAGCTTCTGATCTAGCACGAACAGAGACGCGAGCTTTCCTCATTGTCGCCTCAGTTGCTGCTTGTGGATCAACCGACTTGGCACCATTGATATTTGTAGTATTACAAAGTTTAAGTGCCTTGTTGTTTGTCGTCCTTAAAGAACCTGCTTGAATTTCAGAATCAGGGCTATCCTCTCTGTCCACCAGTCCTTTCTCAATGCTTCTAGGCCTCTTAGACAGAACATTGGTGTGTAGAGGTGACCCAGAGTGGGTCCTCTCGCCGGAGGACGTCGAATTAGATAGCTCATCAGGCTCACTTGGTCCCGGATTCAAAAACTGTCTCGCCACGGCAGGTCCAGTTGCAACAGCAAGATTTTTCTGGAAAACCAAATCCTTTAATCAGTACGCACAAAACTTAACAAAACATGTTCATGCAGTTTTCGAAATTTAGAGGAGTCCACGTACATGGTCCTCGTCTCCACGAACTCTAGCACTCTCCAGAAGCGGAACCTGCTGCTGTTGATGCATGAAAGCGACGAGATGCATCTGTAGAGCCTGATAGTTGTGGCTCACTTGACTGAACATCTCCTTAAGTCTCTGATTCTCCGCGTTCAGCCTTCCTAACTCCGTTCGCATCTCTAAGATCTGCCGCACAAATCACCATCAACACATACTCGTATGCGTCGATCAAAAGACCATCCATATAAATAAATAAATAAAACAGTAATTATTCTACCTGAGTGTTGTTGTTGTTCTTGAGTCGCGCGTCCTCCTCCACCGTCGACCGATCACTTACATGAAGATTCAGTCCAGTCTACATTCAGTTCAACAACACAATCGATTAAATATTCAATGAGTTGAAAAAAACTGATCAAACCGATCTAAATTCAAAATTTGACTTACATTCACATTCAAATCCGACTCGGTCAAACTCGGCTCCGCTTCTTCCTTGACCACACTACTCACGCCGCGATTTCCGCTCTGACTCTGACTCTGCTTCTCGCTTGAGAAAAAATCCATCTCCTGCCTCCTTCCACACTCGTCCGTCCCGCACAAACTCACCGGAACAACCTTCATCCCGCCGCTACTAATTCTACAGTAGTCGAACGGACTGGAGAAGAACGGAATAGTCGATCGATCGGATTCAGCAGCAACGCTCACTCCCCATCCTCTGTCCATAAAATCGATATTTAAACACAATTTCTCTCTCGCTCTCTCGATCGCCGGATTTCGATGTGTAGAGAGCGATTGAAACTGAGAGACTCTCTTTTTTACGCTCTGCAATTGTGTTGATGCTATAAATAAGCACAACTTTTCTTAAGGCCTCATTTGGTCGCTACCCTTTTTCAACGTTTTAAATATTTTACTACTTCTTGCCGATCCAAACAAGACATAAATAATAGTAGTCAGTGATTTATGACGCCAGTCTGTTCGTCATCTGACACGTGGAGTAACAGCAGGCCTTGCAGCCCCGTTCCGTTTTCGCACCTCCTATTCCGCATCTGGTCAAACTGAACTTTGACTTCTTCGTCGACTTGTTCATTAGTATCATTTTACTTCGATATCAAATTTGAACCACAATTTTATAATTCATTTTCGGAAAATTGTAAACCATTTAATTAACAAGTCTCGTTTCTTATTAAATGGCCACCGGCGCGCAAAAGGTGCTTGGCGACCCACGTGCGGGTACGAAAGACGGAGACTGACGTGGCGAAATCAGGAGGGTAAAATAGGAAAGCGTGTGATGAAATGAAACGCCACGTGGTAAGTTTTGTTCGTTGACTGAGGGGACCGGGTAGACTTGGACATTTCTTGTTCTTCCTTTAAGCTTGAACCTGATTGGTTCCAACGTCATTTTCGCACGTTTGTTTTATATTACTGCACTTCTTTACGTTTATTTTTTTTTGACATTTCTCTTTTATAATTTATCACTTACAAATAACTATAGAACCTTTTTTTTCTCTATTTTATCTTCATCTACTTATTTTTATTTTATTTTTATTTTTACATTCTCATTATTTCTTACTAATCGTGTCACAATTCAAAAAGAGTACTAGTTTAATTATCTTTGATGTTGAAACTAGAGGTGGCAAAATAGATGGATTTGTTGGAATATGAATGAAACCATTTAATTCAACGGATTAAACAGATTAGCTTAAAATGTTCTAAATGGTTGCTTAAATTCATTTAGTCTAATGAATTTTATTAATCCATTTACATATCGTTTACCAATAAATGGATTTCATTAATCCGTTTATACTTGTTAATGAATTTCTTTAAACCGTTTAACAAATTCTTAATGGTTTTACTAATCCATTTACCTAAATGAATTATTTTGGCACATCTAATTGAAACTACTAAGCAGTTTGAATGAAATGGTTGGCTAGCTTTGATTTATATGAGTTTAGAACGTCAAATAAGTTAAATAAAATAAATATATGAGAACTCGTCTTACTGTTGAAATTTTGGCAATTTTGAAAATAAGTTCCAATTAAGGGTCTTTATTAAAATACATTGACGCAAAAACATATGTGGTCGCATCAATCCTTTAATTTAAGTTCCTAATTTTATCTTTTGAAGTAGTAAGAGTTAGCTATAAGACCAACCAAATCATCTTCCCATGAAAATGATTCCCTGACCTAATTAAGCAGATTGGTGTAGTGACATTATCCTTGCCCTCTTTTACTATTATCTTATACCAGCGACAATCGTCATCATATACCAACGACACCCATCATCATATACTAACGACACCATCATACCAACGACATCATTCATCACTAAAACCTCCATCGTCATATATTAACAACACATTATTTGTCACTAAAACTGTTATTGTCATATAACAACGACACCTACCATCATATACCAATGGCACTCTTCCTCACTACATATCATTCCTCCCTTATCGGACTTTTAAAAATAGAGCATTGAAGAAAATGAATGAAAAATTGAAGAACCGATCATCTAGATGATGAAAACTTGAGCGGAAAATATTGAAAAATTTGCGAGGAATTAAATGCAGACATCAGAATCAAAAATACATGTTCCCGCCTCATTCCATCGGGACAACGAGCGCTTCCTCTTGTATTTAATATTTAATCAAATTAAAAAATCAAATTATGGGCCGTTTATCGCTGCAGTAAACCGAATATGAACAAACCTAAAATATCGTTCGAATTAAGTTCTACAAAAATAAATAGATAATAAAGCATGATAACCACGGTCCAAGTCCAAAAACACGGACCCCTGCAAGCTGGGATTATTTAAAATATTTAACAAAAAAATGAAAGGAATTATAAATAAATTGTATGTTTTTGGTGGTTAGAAGATTTTACGGGCAAGTAATTACTTATTGTCTTTGATCAAGTGCTTTTCAGTTAGTCAAATCATAAGTAGTATGTTTAAAATTAGGTTGATACTTTGTCAAGTGATTGATGGCTCCTAGTAGTCCACACGTGCGAGCTTTTTGGTTCTACCTTGACCTCCTGCTCCTAGTATAGTCTTATCCATTTTATCCATACATCAATTCGTACTTTTGACGTAGATCATCTTCTAGATGTCGTTTCTGTTTAAAGTAAAAAAAAATGATGCTAAGTTTAAGTTTAGTTACTAGTCTTCGTTGGATAAAGACGAGAGTGGTTCACTCCAATATAAATACACGCATCTTATAATTTGATACATTAGTAGATATGAATGGATGATATGTGCATTCCATCACGTTAACGAATATGTTTAAGACATCAGTGGTGTTCTATAATTTCATTTGATGAAAATAAGGTTGGATTTACGAGTCACGTATTACGTTGATGCATGCACAAAATCACAATAGTGTGTGAAGGTTGCTAGTAAAGGGTTACGATCTGATAAGATAACTGTACGTCTTTTGTAAGACTATAGAACAAAATTTGGATCGTTAACTTTTATTAAAATCTAGAGACTGAAAAAAATTAATTTTAAAAGGATGGATGAATTTGCAGAAAACGTGGTTGTTTAAATATCATCCGTTGAATTGTTAGATATCAACGTACGATCTTATGTTTTATTTATTATCCTGCTTGATCCTAATCATGCAAGTGAAAGTACAATTTTCGTGACCATTTTCGTTACACTAACACAATACGAGATACATAGAAAGTGTGGCAACGACAACAACGATACATGAGAAACTTCTTTTTTGTTTACACAACATCAAGATGTATTTGATATGGTGATCTTGTGCTGATATGATGTTAACGATTATACAACCAAGAACAATAAGCCAAAGTCGAGGGATGATGGTGACAAAAATTGAAATAGATTAGGTTGATGATATTGCAACGAATAGATAATTGAAAATAGACTAAAAAAATGTGGAACAAATCTTGAAATGAAGTGAGAAACTTTGAACAGCTGAAATTGTAAAATGATATAATGCATTAACATAAACATTTACCCAACCAATTTGAAGAATTTTCCTCTTTTTTTTTCCTTCCTCTTTGGCTGCATTTTAAATTCAAGTGGTTTTAGAGTGAAAATTTGAATACACACATAAGTTATTCCTATCAGACTCCCTCAAGTGCACTCCTAAAATATAGAATTTGCAAATGATTGATTAATTACCACGATATTCTTGTCGTTATTTTTTAAAATCTTTGTAAATTCTAATAACATCAAATGATTAAACACATGCGTGCACTAACATATACTCTCTCTCTATTTCGACATCAATTTTTTTGGCTACGATTGATACAAATGAAGAGCGTATAATGAGATGTCCAATGTTTTTGTGTAATGATAGGATATGATTATTGTAGGCCTCACACGAAAACAAGATTCAAACAAACATGTCCTTTTCAACCAAAATTGAAAACTACAAAGTTGTTTAAACTGGGAAGCCAAAAACGATGGTTAAAGGTGAAAATCTCAAGTTTGTTATTGGTTGATAAGTTGTCATAACTTTAGTATATTGGTTGGCGTCTTGGCGAATGAAGACTAAAGAGACCTACAATCCACCAAACCTAAACCAAACACATACCAATACATTCGTGCGCATCGATTACTTTATCTCACTTTGACCCATTTAAAAGAAAGATGTCTCTTATTCTATCCAAATTATAAAAAAACAGAAGAAAAAAGATTGTCTCTTATTGATACAAGTAATGTAAATACATTAATTTTTATATTGAATAACATAATATAAATTTAGTCCACTATAGAATTTTATAGGAAATACTAAAAAATACACCATCATCAACATTAAAGTGAAATAACGTTATTTGGGAGAAGACAGTTAGGAAGAAATATGTGATCAAGGGTTAGCCTTGGAAAACTTGGGAGACGCCGATTCGGTCGATTTGGACGATTTTGGCAACTTCGTCGATGTCGTCCTTTCTCTTCTGTAGTCTCGGCTGATTTCGTCCCCTCCCCATCCATCTCTACCCATCGATCCATTAATTTAATTTCGTTGTGGGCTTGCGGCGATTGCGATGTTTTGGTTTAGTAGAGTTTTGGAAAGTCGTCGGTGTTGTTGGCCATTGTGACACGACGGCAGGATCAAAAGAGTACCCTAATACCTCGAAATAGTAACGGTGTTGGTGAATTGCATTCTTGTCTAGTATTCAAGTGTTTTATCATGGAGTTTCAAAGGCCAAATTTATTGACTATCCCTCTTCTGTTCACATTGTTCATGCATGGCACTTGTGGTTATGGATCGCCCCTAGCATGATGATGGGTTCATTCAGACCACAGGATATGCTCCGCACAGATTAAACCTTCAACAGAAAGACATATGCTCATGACCACTTTGACCAAGATTAAACAGTTAACGAATTTGACTGGATGGTAAAGCCCATGTTTGAAATAAGTTGCGGTATATTGTGATAGGGAACATGATAGACAATCACCGATCAGGATTCTTCACATGGATTGAAATATCCTCTGCGTCTAACAACAACATCAAGTCAAGTGAAGAGATTTTATTTGGGTATCAACAAGACCAAATTTCAGTTGCTCAGTTTAATTGGTTTCGGCAAGTGGATAGGATCCGAATTACTTGGAATGATAAGTCGCTCTAATTAAGTTAGTTCTCTAACTTTGAGGCTGGTCATAATTATTCTCTCCTCACCTATGAGTGAGAGCTTTTATTTAAAGCATCTAACAATTCGTGGTTAGATTGCTTTGTTGTCTATTCTAAGCATCTAGCGACTCGTTGTTAGATTGTTTAGTTTTTTATTTGTATTTTCTTTTTTATTATTTTGTATTGTTATTGAAAGCGATGTTGATCAATGGTCGCTTTTCAATTTGCCACTTATATACATTGATCCTAATTCCGGACTACGTTCCCGTGTTGTATACTTTTATGTATACTTTGATTCTCATTCTTGGAAAATTGTAATAAAAAAAGGGTTCGCCTTGATAATTGAGGAGGTAATTTATAAACCTCTAACATCATGATAAAATTGGGATGAGTATAATAAGCTAGCATAGAGGCTTATTCAGATGCACTATCTTATGCATTCATTGACCATTATTTGTATCTGTAGATGAAAATGCAATGGATAAGATTAAGTCACGTCGTTTGTTAAAACATGTGATTGACAAGAATAAATGATGTGTCACGTTTTCACCTCTTGATATAGTTGCATCTATAGATTGTGGTCCGCTAATGTATCAAATTAGGATGACGCATCCGAATAATTTTTTACTTTCTAATATTTTGTTTAAAATGTAACAATTAATATGTGTGATTGACCACTCTTTTATTGCCGTTTCCGAGATAGTACTCCCAATATGAACTTTTTCCATTGTGCTTCAGTGTTCCACTTTCGAGGTAACGTAATAAGATCAAAGTCTATCAACATCTGATCTTGCATGGAATCATCAATATCACTAAAGACCAACTTTTATAGCTTTATGTCTAAATTCCATATATATGACATGCTATCTTCAAAGATTGAATGAGCGTTTTCTTTTTCGACTATTCCTCGTCCTCGAAGACGCTCTACCTTTTTGTGGTCTTCCATTTCCGCATGCAATCTTATAATTCATGAAAACCACAACATCATCAAGACAGTCAAAACAGGGGGTTTGGAGAAAGTTAGTTCTCAAGTTGTATCATCACATGCATGGTCGACATGTTACTCTCTCTCA
>JAWWMW010080884.1:0-12859 GCA_035048345.1 Echeveria elegans
CAAAATGGACTCAATTTAGGGTTGTTCAAAATCCCAAGTTCCAAAATGGATGGACAACAGCTACTCAAAGACTTCATATTTCCACCAAAATCAACATCTAGAACAAAAACCCAGATGGAAAAGCATCCTCATAACTCCTCTAACAACGCTCTAGCAACAATAACAATGCTCAGTAGAAGATGCTGCGCGGCTGAATCTTATACAAAGGATGACACGAAGTGCTTACCTTGAAGATTGAGAATGGCGCAGTAAATGAGAATGAGAATTTGCAGGAAGAGTTTAGTGATTGATTTCCGGGTTGGGCTCTGGGAAATGGCTCTCTGCTGGCAGCTGCTCAGCCACTTGAGTTTATGGAGTAGGAGCTCGTTGACCGGTTACGTTTCGGTTAGTGGATGTGGATAAGTTGGAGACGGGCTTGGGCTTTCTTGTTGGACCAAGGAGCTTATTGTATTGTTGATATTTGTATATAAAGGAAAATGATAAGTATATTATACAAGTGTATTGCCCGCCATCCGGATGCGCAATCGAATCGATCAAATAGGGGTGAGATTTAATCGATCATTTCTATTTTTTATCATATTCTTATTTTATCTTATTTCGGTTTTATCTTATTCTTATTTTTCTTTATTCTTATTCTTATTTTTCTTTATTCCAGTTTAGGCTTATTCATATTTTGTCTCATTCATATTTTTCCTTATTCCAATTTAGGTTTATTCTTATTTTTCGTCGTTATATGTGTGGTTCACTATTATAGATATTCTATTATATATATAGATAAAGTATAGAAAGATCTGAATTATTGACTAAATTTAACTATCGAATTAAACTAATGGGTGGAAATGTAAATAAAAAACCAAACATTTAATATAATATTATTAAAATATAAATAGGGGTACAATGGGTATCCTGAATATTTTTTTCCTAATCTATTTTTCTCTTTCGTATCTTACTATTAAGAAAGGGGGAAGGGGTGGATTATCGGTTACTAAAATCGAACCACAATTTTTTTCAAAAAATATCCCTCCATCGCAGCAGTTCCACAACCACACGTCGCAGCAGTTCCACAACCACAATTGCACAACCCCACGTGCACAGACAAGGACTGTGCAAAAAACTACTAGTCTTTGTAATGCCGCAACTAAGTAAAATCGTCTACAGTCGATGTCAGAATGTAGAGGTGGCAAAATAATCCATTTAGATACACGGATTAGAAAAATCCATTAAAATTTGTTAAATGGATTAATGAAATCCATTAACAAAGTCTAAACGGATTAATAAAATCCATTTAAGTGTAAAGATATGTAAATGGATTAAAAAAATCCATTGGACTAAACGGATTTAACAAACCAAAGTCAATCCGTTTAATCCGTTGGATTAAATGGATTGGGCCATTTAATCCGTTTACACTAAATGATCTAAATGGATTGGACTATTTAAAATCCAATCCATTTAAAATCCAATCCATCCATTTTGCCACCTCTAGCAGAATGTAATCGTCTTTTGCCTCGATTTGATTATTGTATATCCGAACACAATTTTGGTAACAACCAATATTTTAAATTTAGCCCGTTGCGGTTTTTTCAGTAGAACAACTTGATATTGATTTGGATAGGACGATATTGACCTCGAACGGAGGTTTATTATTTTAAAATTATTTTATTAATTTTTTCTATTTGCAATTTAATCAACTAATTTAACATAACTAGGGTCTTAAACAATTAACATTTTTCATCATATACACCTTTGTTACCTGCACTTTACTTTTACGAATTTATTAATTTGTGTTACTATAACATTTTTGACAAAAGGAAACATTACCTATATGATTAAAAAATGTTTATACTATCACTTTTACACATCTTATTTTCGTGTTACAAATTCTGATGCGTAAAAGTAATCACATTAAAACTGATGTGGGTAAAAACGATAAGAGTTTAAGCTTGTATATTGCATTTTAAAAGAAAATCGTTAAGGTCTATGTTGTCAAACTCGAAATGAAATGTAATTTAAGATGGCCGTATTAAATTTTCTTTTGATGTAATTTTGTTTCATGTATTGAATGAGCCAGTGAAGCCAGGCAACTTACAAAAAAACATGAATCTTACCTTATACAAAACTGATAAGGACAATTCATATGAATTTTATTCAGAGCCCAGTCCTCATCCATCTAAAAGTGTCATGTAAGATATGAAATCAAATTTTTAGATCACAATGTTCTCATATTTTAATTTAAAGCATGAGTCCGAATCCAACGACAACGGTCGCGACACCGGCAATAGTTGAGACTTCCAAGCCTGAAGCCGCACTAGGAGGCGGGGCAAGGAAGTCATCAGCACTTGGGGCATAGGCAGGAGCACCATCGCTTCCGGGAGCGGGACCCTCAACGACTTCGCTACCGGGAGCTGGTGGGGTAGCAATGTCGTAGTCAGGAGACTCGGCTACTGGGGCTTCGGATGTGGGAGGGGGAGAGGAAATTTCCGGGGCTGGTGCGGATTTAGGGCTAGGAGAGGCGATGGGAGCAGAGGATGGAGCCTGTGCGGACACGCCGGCCACAATGGCGACGAAAACTAAAGCAAGAACGATCAATTTGCGTGCCATTTGTGCTTATTAATTGAAGATTTCTAGATCAAATCTGATCGGATTCTTCAGCGATTCGCAGCGAATTCTCCGCTTGTATTATTCTTTAGAGAAGTCGCTGCACGTCCAAAGAATGGGAGTAAGAGTTGAAGGATTGGGAGTTTATAGGGGTTTTGGGGGAGGTGTAACTGAAGTAACGGTTGGGGCCGCTGGTTTGGCGGGAGAGGTTAGAATTGTTTGTGGTGAGAAGCATGTCTTTGCTAAATTTGAAAGTTGTGTATTTTTGGAATTTGCCATTTATAGGAGGATACTCTTACAACATAGGAGTATAGGCAAAATCCATTTATTACTAAATTTGTATTCAAGTGATAATAAAAAAATGATAAATAAATCATGCAAATAACTCGAGCACAACTACTTCATTTAGTTTTATGGACTCACACTCAAGTGCATGTTGTTGAACCTGATTTTCAGGTCCCAACTCTCGTGTGATCTCTTTAAAACAAATTCCAGTCATAAAGTTAAAGTACAATACAGTTCAACGAAATAAAGGATTTCATATACCAATAAAATTAAGTTAATCAAAGTATTGTATTTACACTAAAATGTGCATTTTTTTTCGATTGGTGGATACATGTAGTACAAGACTATTCATACAACATATCTATGGTAGCTAAATCAAGTACATAAACTCCAATTAACGCGCGAGCCTTCGGCATCACCACCAATACTGGCTTCATCTAAATCGACAACTCCATTGCAGTAGCGCAACTTCATGTAATAGACAACTGTCACGCCGACGACGGGTAGAATAGACAACCTTCACGCATGGATACGGGGGAAATGAAAGGCACCTAAAAAACAGGGTTTGAACTCTGAACCTCTGAAAAGTTTGTCGCCCCATTGGTTGCAAAAAATTTATGTACTTGAAGTGATCCTCAAAAACGACATTTATGCAACGACATAGCTCGCGGATAGAGCGGAACTCCATCACATTGAAGTGTAAATAGAAACGGCGGATATTCAGATCTACGAAAATAGCTCGCGGATAGAGCGGAACTCCATCACATAATGCCATTGGCGGAAATCAGTTTTCAAAACCCCAAAATCCCTGATTGTCCGTAACAATTCGACAGGTTGAATCTTCGGAACAACTGGTTAGGGTTTACAACGATTGGTTTTGCACTTCTGTTGAATTACCTGCCGCGATTCCAACCGATTTCGAATTCCGTCATGTTGAACGGTAACGATTTACTCTTCAATTAGGTTAGTTAGATTCTTAGCTACTGGTCGATGCATGTTAGATTATCTAGTCTATTTGATCAATGGAAACTACATTAAACAGATTTTGAAACTCTATGCTGTGATAAGTGCAGCGAGTGGCACAGGGCGAAAGAAAAGAAATCGATGGGCCACACATGGTTGAATGTTATTCGAAATACAATCTCAGTTGTGTTGATCAGTTTGATTTAAAACGTAAATGAATGAGGGGCAATATGGTATGCGCTAATTGTAAAGTGAATTGTGTGACATGGTGCAATGTATTTCGAGCTGTCTTTCGTAAACTAGTGTGTCATATGGAGTTGTTTTCTGTGTTCAAATATTAGTTTTTACATTGTTGCATCTTTGTTTCATTGGTTTATTTGAGAAGAATGTGTATTTTCATTTTGAGAACGACTGGAAAGTGTAATCTACTGGTTTTGATACATTATTTTATCTGACATGTAAAATGTTCAAATGTAATGTATAAAAGCAACTGTAACAGCTGGTGAAATTGGATTGCGTGCAGGAAGTTGAGGCTGCTGAAAAACAGTTCAACGGCTATGTGATGACACTCTTTTTTCTGTTATTCATTTCATATCCAGTAACTAGTATCTAAATAGCCTAATTCAATGAGCTGGTTTGAAATTGGATTGCGTAATTGGCACTTTTCACTGTTGCTTTTTTGTGTGATTAATACCTTCATTATAATTGAGCCTTATAGCATAGTTATCATGATGATGGTCAAGAACAAGACATGTTGTGTGTTTAATTGTCATATGTTTACTGTATGAAGTTACATTGTATTGTCAGATTATGTTTCGCTGTGGTTTCTTGGTATTTCAAGCAGTGTAATCTACTGGTTTCGACAACTGTTTGTTTTCAGGTTACTGTGATCAGTTTGTTCAAGCTCTACTTGTATTGATATCAGGCTCACCTAACACGTCACGTGGGACTGAAACAATGGAAATTAGAGGCTGAAACTCGGTGAACTTGGAAAACCAGGGGGGAAATCAAATAAAAATCCAAGTTTTAACAGTATGGTTGAACTGTTATGTTTTCCTGATTTGTAAAATGTCGGGCAGTTCCATGCTTGCTTCACAGGTGTAACCTGAAACCATTTAAAGAATTTGTTCGACTTGGCCAGCTGATAAGGGGAAAGGTAAAGTGGCTGAAGAGTCTAACAATGGCAGTGACTTCCAGAACTGTATCGGACTAAACCAGTGATTGTAGTCAATTTACGAGAGAAGAATGACGTGCAGAAATAAATGTAACCAGATCGATATAAAGTGTGACATGGTGAATGTAACATGTAATGTGCAACCACAACATTGTGCAGTTTAACATGGTTACTGTAAAATGTAACCAAGTAACCAGATCTGGTGACATGGTTAATGTAAAGTGTAAAATGCTTCTAGTGAAGTGTAACATCGTTCCAGTAAAATCTAAAATGTAATGTGGTTATCGTAAAGTGTAACTGGGTTATCGGTTTCATCGTAAAGTGTAACATGGTTCCACAGCACAAACTACCCGATATGCTACAAAGGTGACACTTTCAACCAGGACTAAATCATCATATGGACGATCCCTACTGTATCTGGTAGGTTTTGTTTGATTTTGTTTTATCAAGACGTGCTTTGCGAGCTGCCTCTTGTATCAGCAGTTCGAGCTTTTTAAGCATGTCGTCCATGTTTCCTCCATGAGAAGGTTATTAAAATCGAGTGTTAACTCGTAAAATCGTCCGATTTTACGATCTTACCTCACTCGTTCGATTCAACTCGTAATCAAACTCGTTTTCTTTCAAAATCGGTCGGTCAAACGATTTTGACCGAGCTTAAATCGTACAAAATCGGACAAAATCGTACGTTGAACCGATTGTGACGCTTATTTAGTTTGAGCAGACCAAGAAGAGAAAAAGATGAGTAGAAGAGTAGAAGAAAAGAAGAAGAAAAAACGAAGAGGAGAAGAATGGACAATAAGGGTGTGACGGTGGAAGAGTGGAAGAAGAATGGAGAAGAAGTGTGCTGTTTTTAGGGTTTTGTTATTATGGGCTGGGCTCATCCATGAGATACAAAGCCATTTCGGTTCATTTCATTCCATTTATTCCTTGTAAGTTCATTCTACGTACGAAAATTACCTTGTAATTTCAGTCTATTCCATTTCAGTTCATTCTCCTCATCCATTTTCGTCATAATTTATTTTTTTACAAAAAATTACTCACAAGTTCTTTCTACTTACAAAAACCATTTCAGTCCATTTATTACTTTAAATTATTATTTTTATTAATTTTTAAAATACATATTTTTAAATAAATATTATTATTTTAATTTTTAGTAAACTCGGCAATTTTACCGATTCGATTTTACCGACCAAAACGATTCAAAGTAAAAACTCGATTTTAACAACCTTGCATCAATGGTCCAGAATAATGGATTCTTGATTTCTTTGGCACATACCCTATTATTGCGGCACAGTGAAGAATCAAGTCAGATTGAGTGTCTTCCCTCGGGGAATACTGAACTAGAGAGCATTTTAGCTACTTATTGTTGCGGCCTTTCTCGTGGAGGAACTTGAAAGCATTGCTTGTCTTGGTCTATCTGTTTCTGCGTTGGGGGTGAACCGACGAATTTGGATGCAGGTAACTAATTGATGCCACTCCTCAAGCTGTTTATAGTTGCAAGCTAGACCCACTCCGCCATTTTATAAGATCAGTGTCATGAATCTAATGAATTCACTATACAGGAAGAATAATTAACTTTCACGACGAGGGTCTAACCTGTGTTGACGATGCTTTGGCTTCTCTTGGACCTACTGAAGAGAAGCTCAGCCCAAGCCCAAGGCCCAGCCGTCAGGGATCCATGTGAGAAGGAGCTGACCAATGAGGTGTCTCTGTTGCTGTGCGCTGGGGCATTCCTGATCGTTGATGGAGGAGTTGATCAGACGGTGGAGTAAGGGTCGTATATATTCATCTCTTCAAGGCTGGAAAGAAACACAAGTCCAATTTCAGTTCTTCTCTCCTCGAGTGAAAACCCTAGAGAGGCGATTGAGCGTGAGAAGTTCAGATCGATCGATTCTCTTGATCGATCTGGAAATAGTTGAGAGATTTAGTGAGGCTAGCATAGGTTTTACAGTTTGTAGCCTAGTTCGTGCTCGAGTTGTGAGCAGGGGCCTCTTCTTGGTGTAAGGTTCAGATCCGGTGAGGATTTGGCTGTTATCGCGTCAAGGTGTACTCAAGACTATTCACTGCGGTTGAGCAGTCGTCATAGTGAAAAGCGAAGCTCCAAGAGCTTCAACGTGGATGTAAGCGAGGTTCTTCTAACCTCGACGAACCACGGGAAAAAACCAGGTGTCTCTTGCATTCTTTTCTGATTCAGTTAGTACTTTCATTCAGTTTTAGACTTAGGTTTAGACTTAAGTTTGATTGCTTGATTGATTGTGTGTAAACTGGTATTTAGACAGAATAAGAAAAGATTCGCTAATCAAGAAACTGAACTAGTATCGATCTTGGGAAATTTAGAGTAACTTGACTAGGTTAATAGTCGAATTAAGTAGGCTCTAAATACTACACCTACTCTTGCCGACTCGGGTTCCGTCCTTTTACACTCTCAGGTTTTCTTCTGCAAGGTAAAATTCGTTTATTATGGCTCAAAGTCCACAGTGTGAATGGCACCTTACTAGTGCTTATAAGGAAGTATGGAAGGAGAAGGATTACTAGCGGAAATTGTACCCTTCTTGTTTCCCTTTCCCTCAGCTTCGCGTCAAACTCCTTGCTTTCAGGATATGTTGGTAAACTTGATGGAGAACGAGGCAGAGGATCCATTGTAAAGAACTGAACAAGAGCACAAAAAGGATGTCTGCTTTGAGACTAAAGATCATATTTCATTACACAACTAGAGGAAAGAGTTCTTTTGAACTAAGCTGAGCAAATTTACCTCGTTAAGAAGAGCTAACAATGTCTTACCCCAGTCTTTTGGCTCCATGGAAAGAAGAACCTCAGCAAACGCCACGACTGATGGTCATAGGAGCGGAGGCAGCCCACGTAAATATTTGAGAAAAAAAATTTGGGAGCTAGCGCCAACCTAGGTTACCAACTCACCTACATTTTAAATGTTTTAGAAATTAGCCATAGTAAAACTTGAATCCTGGCTCCGCTAGCGCTGATGGAGGTAGATATCTACAGAACTTAGCTTTGTGAATGATGAGTGTCCTACTGAATCGAGGTTTGAAAAACTTGAGATTCTGTTACAGCGAAGCGACATCATAGACCATAATCACGAACTACATTACGATGAAATGGAAAGAACAAGAACGGTGGGCAACAACGAAAATATGAAGACGAATGAGAATCGGCTACATAATGCGTCATAAGGTTATGCAGTGAAAACGGTCGGCAAAATTTTAGGGAGGATATTCTCAAATTAATCAAGGTAATATACATTTTTCTTTTTAAATAAATAAAGAGTTAATATTAAGAAACCACCCGTATGATTCGGGTTCTTTAGAAAATCACTCTTATGAATTAAGTTTTCTTTGACACACCCATATGATCATTGTTTTTCCGGAAGCCATCCTTCCAACTTAGGCGATAATTTTAACTACACCGAGGTGCGCAAAATTGAGTTTTAGTGTAGATATATCGTCATCACCACATTTCACCTAAGAAAAATGAGTTTCGGTGTAATTAAATTCATCGTGTAATTTGAAAGTGGGTGGCTTTCATAAACATAACTGATCTTATGAGTGGCTTCCATAAACATAAATGATCTTATGGGTGGTTTTATGAAAGAGTGGGTGACTTTCTGGAAAAACAATGATCATACGGGTAGTTCTTCAATATTAACTCATAAATAAAATTGGTATAATTACAGATAAAGACTCGTATTTATACCCATTTTTTTCAATAGACACCCATATAGTTTTATTTTTCATTTAAACATCAATTTGTTTCTGCCCTTAACGAATCAACATCCAAAGTCGATTTCCCTCACAATTGGCGGCTACGCCTAATGCACGCACTTACCATTTTCGTACTTTTATCTAATTATTATAATTTGTAAACATAAAAAAGGTCGATTTCACTTCCCATCCCTCGCAAATCGACAAAGTAGGGTGTTCGTCACAATTTCGAAGGGATTTCGTCGGTGGTTAGTAGAAGTGGTAGCAAGAAGTGAATTTCCTTCTGATTTGTTTTTTCGATTTGGAAGTGGTTTCGATTTGGAAATGGGTTCGATTTGAGGGTTCATCAGAGATGTCGCGGCCTAGGAATTTAGTTGTTAAGTACTCACTATCTCGAAATAAACTATGCATGTCCCAGATTTTGATTTTGTAGTTTTAAAAAGTGCATATTCTACTTGTTATGATAAACCCTGGCGTAGATTGGTTTTGCTTATGAGTTGTGTTTTTCCCAAAGATTATGAGAAGATGGTGCCTTTGAGGACATTAAGGAGATTTATTATTTGGAATCTGGAAAGATAGTTAACAAGGGATTTCTTAGAATGGATGATGATAAGGTAATTAAGGGTATGATGAGACATAATGACTGGAACAAGACTGTCCACATTTATGTGGTTAGGGAAGTAGAAAATGGACCGGAGGAGGCCAGGAAGCTAAGTGCAAACCTGTCAAACCCCCATCCTTTCGATGTTCCCTTAGAGCCTTCATTAGACACCCTTGTTATCCCATCAGTTCCTAAAACGGCATCAGTTACTCTCATAAAGGACATATGCCAAAAACTATCAATCAAAAGCAAAGGTAGGGTATTACTCAAAGCAACTGACAAAACAATGGAATACGATGAAGATGTGCAGAGTGTTATTAGATATGGATCAGGCCAGATAGAGGAAAACATTGGGGATAAGGTAATACAGTCAGAAACTTCTTTATATGGGGATGATTTTGAGTTTGAATTGATTGAAAATGAGGATGATTGTATGGATCTTGTGGGAGAGTTAACTGAAGCAACTCTCCCACAATCAGATGAAGTTTTCAATGTCGGAGAAATAGATAAATTGAAGGGTGATTTGTGTGAAGAGTTGGCTAGCTTGAGTGAATTGGAGTAGGAAGAAGGTAACTGAAAAGGTGAAAGAAAAAAAACAGAAGAGGAAGTTCAGTTTATTCAAAACTAAAACTGGATTCAATCCACCTTTCGAACTTCATGAAATTTTTGGTTTTCCAATCAAATCGAGATTTTAGGAAGGCATTAAGGCAGTTTCATTAGAGACCAAAGGAGATAATTCTACTTGCACAACAACAGTAACAAAGTATATGCATATTGTAAGCAGAGATGCATATGCAAGTCAAAGGTGAAGGAGAATTTTAGATCAATGGCTAATACCAAGATCACTATCTGTCATTCCCAGCGAACTAATAAGAAGCCCACTAGTATTGCCTCGCAATCGGACTCTCAACAGCAAACTACTAAGAAGCCTGATCGGTTTTAAAATGGTCTAATACTTAGATACTTATTTGCCGACAATCTTCACATTTATAATATAAAATTGGTCGAATTCTACACTCACATTTCTATTCTAGGTATAAAACACACTTTCTGATAATTATAGAGGACACGAGCAAAACATAGCAAAAATGAGGAGAAAAAGAGCAAAACAGAAGGTTTTGGTCGAGTTGTGATCGGTCAACGAAAAAGTCCAAGTGCAGTTTGAAGGTCAAATTCGATCGATTTGAATCTTACTCGATTGAGTAGAGCAAAAGGAGAGTCTACTCGACCGAATAGAGACTGACTCGATCGAGTCAGAATGATGGAACAAATAGAGAGGCTATCTACTTGACCGAGTAAAAAATTGACTCGGTCGAGTAACTCGATGATGAGGAACAGAATACACCAGCTCGGTCGAGTAAGGAACTAACTCGACTGAGTCAGACCAATAAAAATCAGACAGAGAGCAGTAACTCGGACGACTGAAAATTCTGCTAGACCGAGTGAAAGACATACTCGACCCAGACATGTGCTCGACCAAAAAAGCAACTTGAGCAACTTCAAAGGACCCATTATTTCGACCATAAAGGAGCTTCAATGAGGGATTTATGTGAAGATGCCAAGAGTTTTGAAGATTTATGGTGAGAATTCAATGGAAGGCCATAATCAGTGATATAGAAAGGTTTGGAATTCCACCATTATGAAAGAGAATCAAATATAAAAAGGAAACAAAGGGAAGGAGATCATTTGTGTTTTAGCTGCGTGCAAAAGTTATCAGGTGCAAGAGTCACCAAATTCCAAAATTCTATATTTTTAATTTACTCGACCGGTTTCCTTTACATTTTAGTTCGAATTTCTGCCAGAGCGAAGCTACTCAACCGTGAAGAATAAGAAGTTACAACAACCCCTTGAAGACCTGCGACATTACTAAATATTTCTAAACTTACTCTTTATTTTTACATTTCATTTCAATCATGTATTGTTCCTCACTCGAGATGAGTGAGTAGTTGTTTTGATGACAAGGGTCTAACGAATCCTTGGGAACTCATGAATGATTGAAGACATTTTTACATATATTTGATGAATGTCTTTTGGTTAAAATAACTTTACTCGACTTATGCTTATGTCGTGCGTTAGGGAAGAATAGTTGTGTGAACCTAACATGTATGTTTTAAGTAGATTTTCTAGGGAAGAAAGGTTGTGTGAACCTAGAATAGCTCTTATTGCATAAGTATTTTAGCTTTGAAGAAGAACGACTTTGTGAACTCAGAGAAATAGATTTGTGCCCTCTGATTCGGGAATGATGTGTACTAACTCGTTCAGTAGGACCAAGTTTTTAACCTTTGATCTGAGGAAGTCTGACTGAGAACTTTCATGAAGTACGAAATTAAGTTTTAGCCTAGTTTTTAACCTTTGATCCGGGGAAGTCCGTCTGAGAACTTTCTCTAAGTATGAAACTAGCCCTTTGATTCGGGAAATGACACATGTAAACTCATTGAGACGAATCAGCTACCTAATGAAGTTGAGTATAGTTAGCCTTTTAATCATTTACTTCATTGTATTAATTATTCACTAAAATTCATGAGTAACCTTGGTCATGTTATACTATAGTCTTCTTTTTTTAAAATTTTTATTTACACCACTTGTTACCAGCCTGATTTGAATAGCCCCAAACCTTAAAATTGTTTAGTTGATAATTTAGCTTATAAACCTGAGTTTTCCAATGTTCCCTTAGTGACATTAGGTCACCCCTAGAACTTAGAAATTTTGTTTGACTTGCGATATACCACCACTATACCGCGCGTCAAAGCCCTCAAGTCAACCCGAGACTAACGATATGAATTGTAAACTGAAGAGTTTGTTTATATTTTCCGTTCAATTTTCATGGTTGACAGTTTGATTACCGTTGTTGTAATTTATTTTATTGTCGTTGCTTGCTGACATTTTATAATTTGGACATGTTTAAAGAGTAATTCAACGAAGCGTCTCGCCTAGAAAGAACTTCAAATATTAAGACCAAGGCCAAGATGTCTCTCACTGTTGCAAGTTCCAAAGCTCGTTAGAGTTCCTTACTTAACAAGGAATTGCTCAAACTGACTTATGATCTATATGGTCTGTTGAACAAGCGTTTGTTTGCTGGTTTATGGTCTATTGAACAAGTGTTTCTTTGTTGGTTTATGGTCTGTTGAACCAATGTTGAAGGACCTTTTCACTATGGTTGGTTTTATGAACCAACAACAACTTGACGATGTATGTTGAAGGAACTTTATGAACCACTGTTATGGAGCTTTATGAACCAACACTCTTATGCAGTTTTAGGAACCAACAGTTCAATACTTTTGTACTCAACAACAACAATTTCATTTAAAGTAAATTAGTTTTAAACACCCTTTATTCAGAAAATTTAGACATTAACACCCCTTATTTAAGCATTTGGATTTAAACACCTCCTATTCGTCATTTTTTTGGAAGTTGTCACCTCCAACCAAATGTCAACTTTAAAAAACCCTAAAAAATATCAAAAAAACTTTAAAAAATTCAAAACTTTGTAAAACCGATAAGCGAAATGCAACCCTTTAGTAACAC
>JAWWMW010080895.1:0-12857 GCA_035048345.1 Echeveria elegans
ATGCTAATGACTAATTGAAAAGCGATCATTGATCAAAATCGATTCTAATAACTAATACACAAATAAAATAAAAAATATACATAAATAAACACCTGAGCAGTCTAACACCTAAGCTCTAGACGCCCAAAATAAAAGCTCTCACTATCAATAGAGTCGCTCCGTAGATGAAAAGAGAAATGAAAAGCATCTCACTCACCACAGATTGCGCCGCAGTAGATGAGGGAAATTATAACTGGGTTTCACGTGTTGCGTAGAACAGTAACCATTTATTCCAAATTTGCCAATTACCGCCGACAGAAGACGCAATGCAACCGGCCCCTCCGTTCCTCGCCTCTATCCCACTGTATGTAGGGATGCACAAAACCAACCCGGACCAGAATTTTAGACCGGATCGAACTGGATTTTCTCGGTTCCAGGTCGAGTTTTTATCATTTTCCGGTCCCGGTCCGGTCCAAACCCGAAAAAGCAAAAAAAATTCAAAGAAAAAAATCCGGGTTTCCGTTCCAAACCCGGACCCGGACCGGAATACCCGGTCCCGTTCCGGTGACCCGATTGTGCATCCCTAACTGTATGCAATCGCCACCTCTAATCAGTCACCTCACGACCTTCAACCCCAATATCTTCAAACTGGATCTGTTCAAATCCAAATCAACACCTTCACAATAAAAAAATAGGTTTTAGCGTCCATATTAAGATTTTGGTCGCTAATTCTCATTAGTGACCAGAACTTGGACGCTATAAGTGGTCGCTAAAACGCTAGACGCAGATGATGTTTTAGCGTCTACGTGGTCGCTAAATTGATTAATATTATATATTTTTTAAAATAATTTTCATTTTAAAATAATTTTCAAAATAAAATAAATAGAGCAACCAAGTGGTTGCTAATATTAATCCGATTTATAAAATAAATAAGTATTAGCGACCATGTAGACACTAATAATTTTTTATTTTATAATAAAATGAATTATATTTTACGAAATATATAATATTTAATCCATTAGCGACCACGTGATCGTAAAAATAGCGTCCAAATGACAGTCTGTGTTCACAGTCTGCGTTCACGTGGTCGCTGATTTTAGCATCCATTTGGCGTTAGCGACCATTTTTAGGTGGACGCTAAAACGTCAGATTGTTTTAGTGTTCAAACTGTCTCTGTACGTCTGTCCATAGCATACGTCACCTAACCTCAACGTTTAACCATAGATCTAAACGTGGGTCGAATTTCAAATTGATGAACCTCAACTGAAAACAGATCGCGACAGATGTCATTCCAGGATTTACAAACTTGACTGGCATTGTTTAGTATGATGGCCGAAAACTTCCACTGATGGCAGCCGTGTGGTGAAAACGGCAAGAACGGTTGGGAAGGTTTCGCCGAGAGCGTTTTCCTTCGAACGGTTTCCTTAAATAATGTGTGATATGAATTATGGGTATAGACTGAATTTAAAATTCAATTTAATGTGTTATTTAAAAAGAAAAGGACAAGATATTCGATTAATTAAATGTCGGTTGCCAACGTTCCTTTTTTTGATGGAACAATAACCAACATTCAGTCCCTAATTTTGCGTCATAATTTATTTCGTATTTATCGTCTTCGTAAAATCACTCTACACGTAGGGGTGACAAAATGGATTGACTAATTGAATTATTAATGGATTTTAAATGGATTAAATGATCCAATCCATTTAATACATATAATTGGATTAAATGATCCAAACGGATTGAGTTGTATCTATTTAATCCATTGAATTTCATTAATTTAATTTTTTTTAACCCAACAGATTACTTTGCCACCTCTATCTACACGTATAAGTGTAACTCATATTTATTACTAAAATATAACTGCAAGCTTTATAACCATCAACCTTTCATAGATAAAACCATGTTATTTATACTTTTGATTAATTTCATGAATAATTTAAAAATCTACCTTGACTTATATTTTAGTATTCTAGTGTTGTCATTTATCGTCATCTCAAACTCATAGGTATGCACCAGCAACGCAACTTAGGAGAGGCAGGCTGCATGTGATGGGTGGAAGCAAAGAAAACCGACATACACCTGGACTTGAGCATTGGTGCATTGCTGTCAAGGATGACAAGGCCTTTGAGAGAGAATGGAGGGCTGAGATTCCGATTCCTCGTAGAGGGCCTCATAGGTCTGTTATGTTTTGATTCGTTTCATCTATGTATATATAGCAGGGATTTTGATCCCGTGCAGCTATGCGAGTCGCTGCACGGGACGAAACGATACAGTTTTAACTTGCTCTCACGTGCAATGCCTCCGTTTCTCTTTCCTCTGTACTCCTTTTCCATTCTCTCTCGTTCCCTCACCTCAAATCAAAACTCACCCCGTCGTCGTCCTCTCATCAAATCGTTTACATTTCTGAAATCGACCAAATGAGAGTCTTATTTCGATTAAAGTGTCTCCATAGATGACTGCTTTTCAGACACCCACTTCTTTCAATCAAAACCCTAAGCTTACGCTGATCGGTTCGGTAAGGCTTGTTGTTGGTATGAAGAATGGTGGAGGCTGCTGCATCCGTGTTCAACAGGTGTGATTGATTGTGTTTTTCTGGGGTTTTGTGAGTTTTTTAGCTTTCTTGTTTTTTTTGATGATATGGCGGTAATGATTCCCTTTCAGACTCCTCCTTTTATTGATCAAGTGGCTGGTGGTTTTGCAAGACTTAAGTTTTAGGACTTGATTATGTATATTTTGGTACTGGAGAACGGAAGTATAAACTTGTCAATGTTTGTTGTAGGATAAAGGGCGTCCACTGCCAAAGTTTGGTGAATGGGATGTTAATGATAACTGATATGACACAACTCATTCTGTCACTTGTATAATTGTTTCAATTTTGCAGAAGAAATGTTTCTGTTGCATCCAATGAAGCTCCTATATCCCGATCTCCAAAACTAAAATACCAAAAAAGACGGGGTTGTAGGCAGAAGCCATGATTGAAACGGCTGGAAGCATTTTATTAATTGTTACTAAAGTACGAGACAAATTGTGGGATCAGGGGAGAAGGGAAAATGTTGAACACACTATAAATAAAAAATATAAACACCCAAGGGTATTTCGTTTGATTGCAAAAGGTTGTTTCTGTTTCATGTTCTTTTCGTTTAGTTATCACATTTTCGTTTGTACCATGTTTGTTTTCTTTGGTCATTGATCGTCAAATGTAAAATGTTTTGCCAATGCCTTGGTTATTTTGATGTCAGGATCATAACTAAAACATCCCCCTTTCAATCCTACCTAGGAAAAAACAGTTGCACCTAAATTGTGATTATCATGCCGCGAACAATAGCCTTCAGTTTTGGACTGCACAGACTACGAATCACTGTGATAGGTCTTTGCCAAATAGTTCATCGTCCAGGATAATTTCTTTTCACTAGCGACTCTCCAACCAAAACCTGCATATGCAGCGAAGCAAAGTATAGGACATGTGTACACCCTTGCACGAGAAGAGTTTCAAAGAGCTTCAGCCTGCAACACAAATGCAAATAGATCTCAATCACACAAAAACAAATCCAACCAAAACACCTAATTCATCATCACACAAACAAACACCACCATCAACAACTCATATCATCAAATAAAACAAGAAAGCTAAAAACTCACAAAACCCCAGAAAAACACAATTAATCAATCACACCTGTTGAGCACGGATGCAGCAGTCTCTACCATTCTTCATACCAACAACAAATCTTATCGAACCGATCAACGTAAGCTTAGTGTTTTGATTGAAAGAAGAAGTGCGTGTCTGAAAAGCAGTCATCTATGAAGACCCTTTAATCGAAATAAGACTCTCCATTTGGTCGATTTCAGAAACGTAAACAATTTGATGAGAGGACGACGACGGGGTGAATTTTGATTTGAGGTGAGGGAAGGAGAGAGAATGGAAAAGGGCGAACAGAGTACAGAAGAGAAAGAAACGGAGGCATTGCACGTGAGAGCAAGTTAAAAATCCAGCATAACAAAGTTCGAGGGAAATTGACAAATACTAAAAATAAAGATAAATAGAAGCATGCAAACCTTGATGTTATCTTTCTCCTGACTTGCTTCTCTAATATATCACGCCACGTAGTGTAAAATAGCTGACACGTGTACCTCACTACTTGCTCGCTCAAAAAGTCAAAAACAGAACAGAGAGGCGAGAGCTGAGCAATACAGAAATTGGGTTTAGGGGAATGGAAAGAGAAGAAGAAGGAAGAGGCAGCTCGACGCGGCTGAAGACGACATGCCTTTCGTTTGCGGTATCAATTCGAGAAATGTTTAGCAACTGGAAAGCCTCAATACTCGGCCAGGTAAACCCGCAACGCAATACTTGATTATTAAATGACGTGACTCATTTGAATACATTTGGATCTAAATAATTCCGATTGGGTGATGTGCGTGACAGGCTAGATACTTTACGGCGAGAAATGAAGAGGAGGCTGCGAAAGCGGAGTTGCGGGTAAGCAAAATGCAGGTGCAAGCAGCGGATGATGCTGAAAATGCTAGGCAAAAGATTCACAACTCTTAAAAACAGGAGTATTAGTCTAAGCATCACCGCCTTGTAATAATATTGTGAACGCTTCATTTCTTTGTAGTTGTCGTTGTCGAAGCTGTTGCAAGTGTTCCTCGCATTTTGTCACTGTCTTGCATTTTTAATGCCTGCGCTGCCCTTCCTCGATCTCCAATTGCTATTTTCTTCTATTCGATCCCACTGTTTTGCGCTCATGCCCTTGTCGATTTGTGCGCTGTGGCATGCATGTGTGCAAGTTTGTAAAACAACAGCTACTTGTGCGAAATGCGTTGATAAATATTAATTGAAAATTACCGTTTCAATTTAATTTCGCGTAAAATCATTCATACAGACTGTAAAAATTATTAAACTTTCATATGATATTTTAAATTATTTATATACTTTTTTATTACAAATTCCTAAAAGATTGGGAGACAATGTATACCGCTTGGTATACTATACGGGGACTTAATCCGGAATAATGATCAATGTATGACAACATGAAAAGGTGATCATCGATCATCATCGCTTTCCATATATCAAAAGACAACAGTAACTGATAAAAATAAAATAAAGTAGAAATAGAAACACGAGCAATCTAACAACAAGTGATAGATGCTCAAATAAACGTCTCTCGCCCTCCATTGGACGCGCCGCAGAAGAGGAGAGAAACTCTCACTCACCACGGAGTGGCTCTGCAGAAGATGAGAGAATTATAACTGGATTTCACGTTAGATGGGTAACGTGAAACATACACCAGTCATTCCAATAGTGCTCCAGTCACAATCAACACCAGAGAGTCAAAGTAATCTGATGGATCATTCCCATCATGCATTCACGTCACTCCAAAACCTCATTACAATACATCAACACATGGCATCATAGCACTACCCGAGGCCACTGTCCACAAAGGTCTTCACACAATCCTATATGCTTTTGACATCGGAGACGGCTTTAAAATCTGTCACGCAACCTTCACGCAACCTTCCTGCAGGGCCGACGACATCTTTCTCCTTCACTTTATCAATTGCCCTGTTGACGCTTTCGAAACTCACTAGCAACATAAATCTCTCCATCCATGCGTCGTTATGCCAATGTACATATTGGCTGATCCAAAACGAATTGGAATTGTTCATTCCCTCACTACGCCTTCACTGCAAGCCGCGTTTGTAATCAAGGTATGCCAAGTATCGCCGGATACCGTTTGTGTCAGATCCTGTGTTCAAAACCTCCAGATGATGGGATTAGTGGCTGGATGATGCGGTCTAGATGCGCGTAAAACCACAAAAACCGACGGCGATGGGCGGACTGGAACACGAGGCAACGTTGACGGCCGCAAATCGCCAATTTCGGCGAGAGCTTTCATCAAACGGTGCCCCCGAACACATAACTTATTTATATTTTTAAAATTGAGTTAAAGTCCCTCTTTTCATAATTAAGTTATTTTTACATTTATAAGAACCGCTAATCAGGTGTAGATGCAGCTCAGTGGATGCACTTGGATCAGGGGCGGGGCTAGTGCCTTCAATGGATTTTTTTCAGTAGTTTGGATATATAGATGTTATTTATGAAAATTTATAATTTAATTTTGTTTAATTACATCAGTGCCCCGGTTAAATTAAAATAAGGGTAAAATTTAAACTTCATAAACACATTAACTTAATAGGAGTATTAGCTTATTACACCGAATACTCAACTTTTTTATTACTGTTATCAAGTACATATTGTATTTATATTAAAACAAAAATAATTTTACGAAAGATTAATTTGAATTTGTGTATTTTTAAAATTTGACTAGCCAATATGATTTAGCATTTGATTTAAATGTGGTAATGATTACATGCTTGATCAGATTACCAAAGGACTCTTGTTCGAGTCACTCTATATTGACGTCTTGAATCTAGTGGTTGTATGGTCAGTACGATTTAGGAATTTTTATTTGAAAAAGATTTAACATTTTCAAATGAGATTGATGCACTTTTTGTATAAATAAAATGTGTTAAATCTCAAAATTAACCATGATGAGGTAGGATTTTTATGAAGAAAAACAAAATGAAAATTTAATAAGTCCCTCTAACATAAATTTCTGTATCCGCCAGTGCATGTGCCCCTCATGTTTGAGGAACACAACTCAATGTTAACATGAGGCTTCTTCCTCTCGAACTTGCCTCTGGCTGCGCGGATAGTGAATGGTCGAATTAGGGATTTGGATACAGCCGGCGCGCAGATGAAAATTGAGACTTTGGAGCTGAATAAAGTAGATGAGAGAGATAACTTGGAGCGGATGGCGACTGAGGATGTGGACGACGGCGCTGTAGTGGATGTGTGGGCATATGCGAGCTTCGACGAGGTCATCGTCGCTACCGTCACCGCAGCTGCAACAGATATAGCCATCAGAGGTCGGAGAGCATACAAAGGTTGAAACTTTGGCGAACGAAAGTGAGTTTGAGAGAGAGGGTGCTGAGTTGTGGATTGATTTGAGAATGAGGAGAGAGCAGTTTTTGCTATCTATTTGCAGAACGAAACAAAGCCATTAGCCCCAATCATCATCATCTTCGATATGGCCCTGTTGTTTCTTCCCAATTTCGTAATCGTTTTAACCTTGTTTTTTTCTGCTTATTTTAGCATTTGCCAAATGCGTCCTCGGGCCGAGCTAGAGAAGAACGGCCCATTTCTGACCCAAATGTTGCCCTGTGAATGGAGTGCCTTGTGTGCGGTGAGAGAGAGTGGTGGTGACTGGCAGGTGACTTGAGATTCTCTCAAGCAATTGAATTTCAGAAGATCAGCTTCCTCAAGGAATCAGAAATTTTTTGCGAAAATCAGAATCACTTGATTACCTGATCAGCTTGTCATGGAAATCACTGAGGGTAGAAATACAAAAGCGTTGCTTCAAGTGAAACAATCCTTGATTGAAAGCCTTCAAGCCGAGTTGACTGACGTCGAGGTAATCAATGATTTCTTTTTTCAAAGAAAATATATTATATTCACTATATGTTACGTTAATATACCATTTACTGGCATTTTGGTATATTGCAGGATGAATATACTCAGCTAAGTACGGATTTGGAGGAGAAGACAGAGGCTTTGGAGTTACTCATGAGTGAAAATCAGAAACTTAAGGTCCTGTTTATAAACCAACTTTAAAATTATTTTGAACTTGTTTTGAATTCATTTTCATTCACTTTTTTAACTAAATACTAAACTCAACACTTTTTCTCAAAATCATCTCAAATTTTTTGGTGTTTATAAACAAAACAACAAATTCATTACTTTTACTCATTCGTAACACCTTTGCACATAACCCCACCACCACAACTTCCGACTGGCCACAACAACTTCCGATCACCACCATAACTTCCGACCGACCACTACCATAACTTTCGACCGGTCACCACCATGACTTCCGACCGATCACCACCACCATGACTTCCGACCGGCCACCTCAACTTCCGACCGGCCGACCACCACCAAAACTTCTGATCTGCCACCACCATGACTTCCAACCGGGCATCACAACTTCTGACCGACCACCACCATAATTTCCGACCGACCACCATCATAACTTTCGACCGGCCACCACAACTTCCGACCGGCCACCACCACCATGACTTTCGACCGCCCACCACCATAATTTCTGACCGGCCACCACCATAATTTCAGCACAAAATTCTCAAGGCCATAGAATTACTATACGAATCAAAGTTAAAGAGTGCCACTGAATGCCTATACTATTGACAGAACACTAAAATGCCAACAAAATGTGTAACTGGGTTCATCGGATTCATTCAAGTTTATCAAAAGTCATTCTATGTCCGTCCGCTCAATAAGATTAGGCACAACATATCCGAAATGCTAGAGGATGCCTGATAAATGTTCCAGGATTCAAGCATCAGGCGGTTCCTTGACCCCTTAAAGTGAACGACCTGCACTCATCAACAGTAAAGTCTTAAATTAGAAATGAGTAACAACTAACGAAGTGCATAGCAATATATGCTTACTGGCTTATCAATCTGGTCCTAGACAGTTGTTTATGACTTTGGAAGTACCTTAATGTCCAAAGGCATGCCATGAAATTGTCAAGCACCCTCTGGAGGTTCCCAGTTGTAAAGAGCACGCGACAAAAATAGAACTTTGACACGACCAATATCCCTAACAAAGGGTTTCAGTTTTGTATACAATTTCACATCAAATGAGTCGTGAGAATTTACAGTCCAGGCTAGAGCTAACTGGTCGTCGAGCATTCGTGAAGACTCCATGAATTTGGAACTTTAAACTTCGAGTACTTCTTGCAGGAATTCTTTTGCGCTCCATTGAATCACAAATGTCAAATTGAAGGACAAAATGATATTAAAATAGTCGCCGAGTTGATATAAAGAAAAAAATATGTACTTCGCAATTCCTCAAACTGTTCCCCTCACTGCTATTAATCCAGAATTGAAAGGTTGTTCCTTGTTATTGTGGAACGTAAGAGCCAGATGAACGTAAGAGTCGACTTTGCTCCACCATCACCGTAGCGTCTAGACGTGTTCCATGACTTCTTGGACATGGCTAACAAAGCGGCTGAATTGTCTCTAAGACTGATATTAAGCTGATTAAAAACCAAACAATACAACAATCAAATTAGACAAATCAAAAAAAAAAACAATGAAAGACTAAAGATATTTAATCCAATGCTTAAAACGAATGGATCGCGCAGATACGTGAGGATTTTCAGATTTGAGCAGCGTAGTGTGAACTGAAGTTATTTAATTCCAAAAATAGAGCAACGGAACCGGTGGGTAATGATTAAGAAGGTTTGAGGTGTAGAAGTACATGGGGAATTGTTGAGAAGGGGAGACAGCACACAGTGATTCAATGCCTCTCCGATCTCCACTACCATTTCGTTCTACCATCTAAAACCCTAATTTTCACCGACGATGGATTCATATCCTAATTTCAATCCCAATGCCGCACCATCTATGCCAAATCCACTGCCGGAATTCAATCAGCATCAGTTAAAACAAAATCAACGATCGTCGCAGCCTCCTCCTCCTCCTTCGCAATGGGATGAATGGGAGACGGATTGCGCGGAAAGGCGAAGGTGACTGACGGGTTTGGGATGCGTTCGAGGAGAAAGAGGCGAGAGAGAGGATGCGAGAGAGGAGAAAAGAGAGAGACGCGAGAGAGAGCTGCGTTCGAGGGTTTGGGGGTGGTTCGCGGGTCGGGCTGGGCTTTTAGCGACGAATTGCGCTTTTAGCAACAAAAATTTCCCCTAACTTTTTGTGTGTTGCGGATCCTGATCTATTATTATAGTAGATTTATAAAATCATATCGGGATCCACAAAAAGGCCATCATGACGGTGATGACTGCCAATTTCGCGAACGCTGCTCGAGGGTTTCTACTCTCTTTTGTCTTTCTTCTTTTGCTTATTCTTTTTTATTTTAATAATTTTTATAAGGGGCTCGTTATAAAAAAATCATTATTATGGTGTCAATAGCGTTAGTAGTAACGTTTGTTTTATTTCAAAAAAAAAGTTTAAAAATTCACGAAAAATGTTAGAAAATTAATTCAATTGATACACAAAACGATTTAGTATAACCTTTTGGTAACCGTTTACTCCCTCTGTCCTCTTTTGTTCTTTCTGCTTTCCTTTTTGGGCGTCCCCTTATGTTCTTCCTGTATCCTTTTATAATAATTATTTCTCATATTTTTTTATCTCAATACACTCTCTTTCTTACTTTATTACTATTCATTTTCTTACTTTTACATTATTCTATCACTCACATAATCATTTTTTTCTCTCAATACACTCTCTTTCATACTTTATTACTATTCACTTTCCTACTTTTTCTCTCTCACACTCTCTCACACTCTCCTACACTCACAACACCTCTCTCTCACTCACAACACTCTCTCACACTCACAACACTCACTCACAACACTCACAACACCTTAAATATATATTAAAAACCGTGCCCAACTCCCAAATGTACAAAACAAAAGAGGACGGAAGGAGTATAAAACATCCATAATAATATGAGCTTTACATATGCAAAATTTCCAACATTATGCTGACCAGCCATTTTGGCCGACCCCTTACAACGATTAAGACAAGGATCTCGTAATTGAAACCGATGAGAGATGTGTGAAACGAATATTAAATTCAGTTGATTTTGAAGCTACCAAATCAGAACTACTCCATGTTGCCATCGTGCGCGGCGGAGGATGCAGTGGTGGATTGGAGCATTTGATGTGATGAGAGAGATTAGGGTGTTTGCAAAATGGTTGGGGAAAGTCATGCGGTGTATAGTGGTGTCACGATACGTGTCAAAAGAAATTTGTAAAAAAACTAGGGTGTCCTATTAGCGAACCCAGGGGAATGGTGTAAACTTAGTAAATAAATCTACTTCAAGCACAAGATAATTCTAACTAATTGAGGGGGTTCATTAAAAAGTTGGTTTGGTGACAGATTTTGTTGTAAACTAATTTCTAAAGAAGATGACTTAGGAATGACTTCTCCTATCATACTCATTATCTAAATGGGGATTCTTGGAAAATAGGGTATAATGATTTTCAAAATGGTTTGGTTAAGGTAGAACTAGTTATGCATTTAGGATATCAATTTCACTGGTCTGCTTTTTGAAAGACAAAGATATGTGCAACATATAGGACGATAACAACTCTCGCGATGAGTTATTAACGTAGAACTCAAATTCGTTAGCCGCACGTGGTCAGATATAAGATAATTTATTGAGTACTCTCTAACTAGTCTTTTGTCGATCGATAGCCCCACGTAGTCAGATATAAGCTAACTTCATTGAATACTCTATAAACTAGTCTTTTGTCGATCAATAGCCGCATGTGGTCAGATATAGGTCATCTCATAACAAACGAATATTTAACCTCGTACATTACTGGTTTTTGCCCTTTTCGGTACAATACTAGTCTGTGTTCATCCGTTGGGATACTTTTTCGAGATTGTGTACTCATGTGATTTCTATTAGACATCTTAGACAATACCTAACATATATCACATAAGAGTAGACAAAATATAACCGATTCAACCATAAATCATTCATGAAGCATATGTAAAATTCCTTTATTCGATCATGAGTAATCAAGGGTACGTCAGACCCTTGTCATCAAAAGCGACTACTCACTCATTTCGAGGGAATAGTTATACAGAGTTGAACTAAAGTAAAGAAAAAGTGAAGAGAAGTGAAATTCTTGAAGAACAAAAGTATTTGTACCTCAATTGTAACTTCACTATTACAAAAAGAATCTAACTAGGAACTAAGAACAAGTGTTTGGATATCTTTTCTCTGAGTTTTTGGAGTGCAAAATTTGTTTTGAAGACCTGGGGTGATGCTCTATTTATAGTGGAAGAGAGACTTTTCGAATTTGGCATGCCAAAGGTCACAATTCGGCTTGATCGAGTGGGAGTTTGGCTCGATTGAGTCATTGATTCGGGTGACTTTGCTCGATCGAATGGGCTGATGGATCGATCGAGCCGAGCTCCGATCTTGACTTGAATGCTGCTCGATCGAGTCGTTTGGCCTACTCAATCGTGTCAAGGGCCTCTGATCAGTCCACTCGATCGAATGACATCTTTGCTCGATCGAGGGACCTCATTTTTGAATTAATCTTTGTGGTAGATCTTTGAGTTTGCTTTTCAATGCATTTTGTTTCACATCCATCGGATAATATATGCGTCATATGGAATCTTTCAAAGTACCGAAGGTCAAAAAACTGTCAGTTTTGGCTCATTTTCCTCTATTTCGCCATGTTCTTCTCCGAGCTTCTACTCATCATAAAGTGTATTTTATACCTGAAATGACAATGTGAGCGTAAATATGATCGAAATTATATGATAAAAGCGAAGAACATAAGCAAATAGGTGTGTAAATATTAGACATTTACAACACCGATCACATAACTTCACCGATGGTACTCATGAATTATATTAAACGATTCATATAATAAAGTAGAGCGATTTTAAATAGGTTTAGTTAGTATAGGAGTGACATGCAACAATGATCTAAATCTCACTGGTAGGAATTTTGAACTACATGCATAGAGGCAAATTATGTGACGATAAAACTCTCACTGTCAGATTTGAATAGTATCGTTGAATTCAACTTCATTAGCATCATCGGTCGGATTTTTGCTAATTTCACTGAGTATATTCTAAGCTAATCTTTCGTCGTTCGCGTAGCATCAATGGTTGGATTTTTGCTATACTTCCGATTAAAGATTACTTAACTTCATAAAATACTAGTTGGCCGAGCACTACTTGATAGAGCGTATTTATACGCTCCGTAGGATCGCTAATTCCCGCATTTTAATTATATCTTCGTGATAAAATGTTAC
>JAWWMW010080913.1:0-12852 GCA_035048345.1 Echeveria elegans
AAAATTTGTCAAATATACAGTCACATACATTTAAATAAAGTCATATACAAACAAATATGGAAAAATACGCCCAAATATGAAATAATAGGAACAAATACGTATGGATGGTGTGTGGTGTAAATAAAAGTATGATGAGAGATATTTTGTCAAGTGAAGTTTTATTTTGTCTTTATCCTTATTTTGTTTTATTATCCTATGATCTTTAGCGACGAAAATCAGAGCTTTAGGGACGAATTTTTTCGTGGGTGTTTGTGTGTTGAGGATGAAAGGTTATTATTAGTGTAGATAATTACAAGACGTGTTTTACTATGATTGGTTTAGAACTTATCTAAAATCTCATTAACTATTTTTGTAAGAAAATTGATAAAATTAAAATATATTAGTGTTTATAAAGGATGAAAATAAATTATATGTATGATAAATTATAATATATGATTTTCAAAATGTCTCTTTGAGTAAAAAATATTAATATGTAATGATATATTTATTTATTAAATTTGATTAATACTGAAATTTAATAGTTATGAATAGTGGAAGGTTCATACTGGTGCGTTTTGCAAACATGGACAATGGGTTGGACCTTCGATCGGAGTAAGGAAAGGTCTCACCCATTGTCTACTGGTGCGTTTGCCCTTAGAAGTCTAACGTCTGTTTGGTTCATCAAAAAAATTAAAGGTTGGATTGATAATTGCCGTAAAATGATGTGATGGGTTTGTTTGTTCAAGAAAATAACCGAAAATTTTAGAAATCAGTACAAAAGTTCCTCTTGGTTTTTTAATTGAAAGAATTCGGTTAATTATTTCATTTCATATTTTCTCTAATATTTTGTGCAATGGAAGGCTTTAGGATGTAAATGAAAGGATTAAGGAATGCATATAGACTTGCCCTCCGTTTGGATGTGGGGAAAACATGAGGAAATGAATATTTTTTTAAAAATATATGAATGAAATTAATATGTGTGTTAAGTTGTAATAAAGAAAATGAAGAAAACAAATTAATATAAAAAATTTCCTTCAAATTTCTTATGAGAAAATTAATGTTTTTAAAAAAATTCTTTTTATTGTATAAACGTAGCAGTACTGTCACTATTACATGTCACTATTACTCACTGTGCGATTTAATTTTGAACCACCAGGGACAGTATTGCTCTGACCCCGACACAACATCATTTTCTAGTATGAAAAGCTTACATCCACAATGCGAGAATTGTACGAGGATTGACTTGAAAATTTGGAACACGCGATAGTTAATACTGCTACTTGACATGCTATTAAAAATAGTGGAGAAGATCCACGACAAGTGACATTAGTTGTACCTGGGACAATATGAACCAGGATTTGGTTACTGATTAAAGATCAATTTTCTCAGATGGAGGACGGTGACTCGTGTTTAAGTCAACAACTTCCAACCAATCTAATTAATTGAACCGTCCCATAAGCATTGGAAGATCATAACTTGTACTCCCTGTCACATATTGTAGTTTTTTTTAGGCGTTTCAAAATATATGTCTCGTTTCTTTAAATGAAATATTTTCTTCTCTCATATTTATATTCTCTCTCCAATCTATATACTTTTTACACTCTCTTACCTACTTTTACCTCACATACCTTACTTTTTTTAAAATATTGTGCCAAACTACAAAGGGGATCAATATATATTGGGACGTAGGGAATAATATAACACAAAAGTAATCTATATATATATATATATATATATATACACTAATAATAACCTTATGTCTTCAACACGCCAATAGCGAAGACTTTTTTCCGTCGCTAAAAGAATATTTCAACCAAAATAAATTAAAAATTAAAAATTAAAGTTAAAAATGTGAAAACTTTAAAATATTAAAAACAAAAAATAAACATTTAAAATTTTGCAGGAAAAAATTAAAATGTAAAAACTTTAAAATATAAAAAAATAGAAAATAAACATTTAAAATTTATGCATGAAATATTTAATATTTTTAAATTTTTAATAGAAATGTATGAGTTGTTGCACACTTTATTTTTTAATGTATGTCTATTACCGTGGCACAATAACACTACCAACAATATTTATTGTCACCGCATCCCGTCGGATCGACGGATTTGACACTTATATATATATATAAGGCTACAATCCGCAACCACACAAACAAGTAGGGGAAATTTTCGTCGCTAAAAGAGCAATTCGTTGCTAAAAGCCCCGCCAACCCCCACCCGACTCGCGAACCACCCCCAAACCCTCGAACACAGCTCTCTCTCTCGCGTCTCTCTCCTCTATCCTCTCTCGCATCCCTCTCTTTCGCGTCTCTCTCCTCGAACGCATCCCAAACCAGTCGGTCGTCGTCGCCTTTCCGCGCAATCCGTCTCACCATCCGTCTTTCCAAACTTAAACCCTACTCTGCCGCACCTTTCGTCAATTTCGAGCGGCCAATTCGTCCCGCCTTCTCGAATCCTCCAATTTTAGCCGGCAGTAAAAGAGGAAGGACAAGTTTGGGATGGAGTGAAGCCCAGGGAGAAATAGAGGTTTGGTGAGGACCAGGTGAGCATGGTTGAGGCGCGGAGAGTGGAGTCGAGTGGGATTGCGGTGGCGGAAAAAACAAACCGTCTGTCACTCCAAACCCAGATTCAGATTGATCTCTATTTTTCACCGGTAAGTTCATTCTCTGATTCCCAACATCTCCATCCATCCTCCCGTTGCTTCAATTCGCTGAAGTTTCAATCTTTAGTGAATCGGTTCTCGAGTTTGTTAGATCATCTTAATTTTGATTAAAGTTGGGATCTTTATTGGCGAGTTTTTGAGTTTGTATTGTTTCCGAATTTGAGTGTTGAATTGAGATTCGATGGTTTTGTTTGTGAGTTGATTGGATCGGTATAGAATTTATGGGATTGGAGCTTTTCTATATGTTTGGTGTTGAATTCGGGAATAGAGGACTTGGTGTTGGGGGAGGGAGGGTTTGATGTTTATTGATGTTGTGTTTTGTGGTTTTAAAGTGTTTTGGATTTGGTAATTTGATTAGGGTTTTGCATGTATCAGATTGCATTTTGAATACTTTGAGTTGATTTGATCTTTTGAAGGCTGATGTTGGATTTAGTTGTGCGGTATAGGATTCGAGTGATTGGTACTCTTTCGTGAGGTTTGAGATGTTGAGGAAAGAGCGGAGCTAAGTATGAGATGTTGAGTAACTCAGACTGATCCCGTCGCATTCCAATCAGATGTTGATTGGTACTCTTTCGTGAGGTTTGAGATGTTGTAAACTTTTTTTAGCTGTTGTGTTGTTATGCTCAATTTTTTGTAATGTTTTTTTGTTCTACTCAATTTGTTTTGCGTTGTTGTGCTAAAGGTGAAGGATACGTTGTTGCACAAAAATGTTACGTTGAGATGAAGGTACGTTTTGCACTTGATTTTTACTATCTATTTGTTTTCACTGCATCCCGTCAGTACGACGGATTCAACACTTTCTCCTCATAAAAAAGAGTAGCGTTTCATTTTGTATGACAGATGAGGAAAAAAGTCTGTTGTTATTTTTTCCAGGACAACGAAATTGAAAACTATTTATAATTCAAAGTTTTTAAATTTTGTGAAGCCAAGTTGAGTAGCAAATTTTCAGTTATTTTTAGTAAGTTTGCATCACTTTGAAACCAATGCGATTTTACTTATGAGCTAACCGGATTAAGCATGCATCTAATATCCAAGTCTATACATAGTCGTCGGCAAGATAGATACTGAAAATCATCGAAGATATCTGAAATTTATATGGCAGAATGACAAGCAAATTTGCCGACCATTATCGAATGGGACAACTTGATAAAAAAAAATTGTGTGCGAAATGGAGGAGCATATCATGTCACACAGGATTTGCAGCAGAGGGAAATCGATATGAATTAATAGCTTTAGGATTGTTTTGAAAAAGGGTTGCTATGTGCAGATTGTGTAATAATGCGAAACATGGAACGAGGGCCTGGGGTGGCCTTAAATGATGAAGCAAGGTTGCATAATTGAGCACATGGTGGCACCCGGAAAGTCTAGAATGTTCATGTCTGTCCCACACGTGGGGACAATCTTTTTTTATTTTTTTTTTTGAAAAATGAATTATCACCATTGATGAATGATTTTTTCAATAGTGATATGCATTGAAGTATACCATTGTAGTAAAAGATCAATTTCATCAAATATATCTAATTTAACACATCTCGCAACATGCGATATCTATACCATCCATCTTAGTATATAATATATATCATCGACTTTCAGTATTTCATGTGCACGAATAAACTCTGAGCTCTCAACAATTAACACACTTCCATCTGCAAAGTGAAGAATGACTAAATCAACGCTAAATGATGAGATAATAACAACATTTCACACAGTATTTAATGGAAAGAAATCATGTCAACAAGGATGTGGTTTGAACCCTTGACCTTTGAATTTAAGAGAAGAGCTCAAACCTTTGACCGAATTATTGTTGCCCAATCAATAATTAAATAAATAAATAAAATAAATGCATGTATTAATAGATGGACCACCCTTTCATAATAACTGAATTTTGAAAATGTGATAGTGATGAAGGTGACTCTAATTTCATCTCGCAAAACGGATGTCACAAAAAGTTTAAAATCAATAAATAGTTAAGTATATTAATTGTGTCAAATCTATGATGTTGATGATGATGGCTATTCACTGAGCATAATTAAGTTGGACTTTGATATTTTTATAGTGTTATGTTGGATATATAATATTTAGTATAAAATTAATATTATTGACTGTTACATTGAATATCAAATTAAGCACTCGTCGCATGCAACTTATTTACTCATCAAACTTCAACAAATATCATTCACAACACGCATATAAATAATTCTCATAAGCTTAGAGCAATCAATACACTTTCATCTGGACGTGTAAGGAGAAGAATTATCAAGTTCATATAAAATGAGACAAATAACAACATTTCACATATTTGTTGGTAGAATAACAGTCTTTCAATAAATTATGAAAATAATCTTTTCTTGCATGAGTGGATGTTTAAGTCCTTAACCTTATAATTCCAAGATAAAAGTTCAAACCAGTTAACTACAATTATGTTAACAGTTGGACTTTGATACATGAATTGTGATATTAGTCAGAAATCAATTTTTTGTGGATCACAAAATGTGTTGTGGACGAGAACCAAGGTACGGTGGATGCAGCTTGCACTAACAAAATCAAGTTTCAGCCTTTCAGGTACGTGTGGTCGGTCTCTGGTCCCTCTCTACCCCTTTCATAGCCTATTTATCAACTCTTTTGAACTGGAAAGATATCCTCAAAAACACCACTTTTTACGGCTCATATGTTCATGTTGACATACACTTATTGCCGTGGCTGATTATCAACTTCATTTATCTCAATTTCCAGTCAAAGCACATTACTCATATCAAAATTATGGATCCGTCCTTTTGAACTGAAATCAAATTGAATTGAACATAAAATTTAAAAATAATTAATAAATTATATTTACATATTATTTTTAATTTTAAAAGATAATTTTAACAATAATGAATGAGTTTTAATCTTGTAATTCATAGTTTCAAGTCATATTAAACTTTTAAAATAATTTTAAAAATCGTAAATATTTATCAATTAACCTGAACTGAATTTAAATTAAAGTTAAATGAACAGAACCTATATCTCTAAAAAATAAAGTTCATGTTTTATTTGTTTATCTGACACTAATATCACTGGTGCTCTTAATAGAAATACTGTACACGCCGGTCATTAACGTGTATGGAAATTAATATAAGTACTAGACAGGGCTGGCAGATAATAGGCTATTACTCCCTAGAAAATTAAGCACTACATTAATTGAATGTTGATGTATGTACCGAGTCTTAATCGAGGTTTACGCAGATAATATGCTTCGTATTGAGATTGAGAATTTATTGTATGTTTAATGATATTAATTAGGATAATGAGCATCAGAGATTAAGACTAATCATTATAATTAGTACTAAATTAACATTTTAGATCGCAATTTTTCTTCACCTGATGTGTTACAAAAGTGATGCTACTATTAAAGTGGATAAGATCATACATTGGGCGATTGCAACTCTATCTTTCTCACTTCACTAGATAAAAAGGCATATGATAGAGTGGAGTGGAATTTCTTAGAACATATGCTTGATAGGCTTGGTTTTGCTCGGGGGTGGATTAATTTAGTGATGAAATTTATAACCTCCGTAACATACAATGTACGAATCAATGAGAAGTTCAGTGCTGTTTTTTCCCCATCTCGTGGTTTACGACAAGGGGATCCAATTGCTCCGTATTTATTTCTGATTGTGACAGAATGGTTTTCTAGGAAATTGCATGCGTTAACAGCTCAAGGTTCTTTAAATGGGGTTAGGGTTTGTCGAGGAGCACCTATAATTTCTCATTTACTATTTGCTGATGATAGCCTTCTCTTCTTTAAACTAACACCAGCAGCATCCTGTACTATTAAGAATACTCTTAAATCATATGAGATGCTTTCTGGTCAATTGGTGAATTTTGAAAAATCAGAGTTGCTTTGTAGTCGTAATACTCCTAATTCCCTAAGTGCTGAATGTTGTGCGATTCTGGGAGTTAGTAAGGTTGACTGTTTTCCAAGATATTTGGGGATGCCTATAGATGTTTCTGGACGTATGGTTAGTTCGTTTGATTTTCTGGTGGATAGGATTCGTTCAAAAATTCAGTCTTGGAATAGTTTGCATTTGTCCAGTGGTGGGAAGGAAGTGTTAATAAAATCAGTCCTTGCTGCAGTTCCTATTTATCCCATGCAGTGTTTTATGCTTCCTAAATCGACATTGTCTAGAATTATGCGCCTTATTTGGAAATTTTGGTGGGGGACTTCGGATAATTCTTTGAAACCTATACACTGGCTGAAAGATAAGTTACTTATGCAACCAAAGTTAGAGGGGGGAATGGGTTTTCGTGATCTTTTTCATTTCAATCGTGCTCTGTTAGCTAAACTTGCTTGGAAAATAATTGAGCAGCCTCAGGCTTTGGTTTCTAGGATTCTTAGGTGCAAGTACTTCCGGACAGGAACCTTTTTAAATGCTAGAATAGGAGCACGTCCTTCTAGAGTTTGGCGGAGTTTACATTCTGTTATGGAATTGATTAAGAAATGTTCTTATTATGATTCTGGTGAAAGGAAATATGTTTGGAAAGGAAAAGATAATGTTTTCACTGTCAAAGATGCATATGCTCAGAGTTGTCGACTTACTGACAGTTATGAATTGCAGGGACAACAATCGGACGCCTCTGGTATGAAATCTTTTTGGAAGAAGTTGTGGAGACTACCGGTTCCAGCTAAGATAAAAGTTTTTGGGTGGCGACTGTTCCATGGTGCTCTCCCTACGGGTCAAAACTTAGTTAGTCGTCATATCCTTAGCCGCTCTCATTGCTGGTTGTGTGGTGTATCATGTGACTCTGATGTTCACATTTTCACTTCTTGTTGGTGGACTAGATCAGTTGTTAGACATTTAGCTATTAACCTATCCGTACCTGTTGACCAGTATTCCCATATGGCAGACCTTTTGTTTGATATATGCCGAACCTCAACGGTGAGGAGAATTTGTCTGTATATGATTTGTCTATGGATGGTGTGGTATTTTCGAAACAGGTTTCGACATGGGGAATCATTACCTAGTCCAGAGATGGTTAGCCTCCAGTGCCTCGCCCTTTTAAACGATTATTCTCAATTGACTGAAGACGCTGATGGACCAAATATTTGTAATAATCTTCAATGGGTTCAGCCTCCGACGGGAGTTATCAAGATTAATTGTGATGCTTCTTTCCATGCATACTCTTGCACTGCATCTATAGCTGCGGTTAGTAGGGATCATATGAGTATTGTCACTGCGTTATATGCTACTCCGCTCGGAAAATGCTTAACGATTGCAGAAGCTGAGTTCAAGGCTTTTGAGCTTGGTCTTAAATTAGCTATTGGACAGCATCTTGAAAAGGTTATCTTCGAGATAGATTCAGTCTCAGTGTATAACATTATGCTAGGACGTCAGCCCTGTCCATCACATCTTCGCCTGACCTTGGAAAACTGTTGGATGTTGATATGTCGTCTCAAATCATGGAAAATTCGGTCGATTTACCGTGAAGCTAACATTCTTGCTGATGCAGTAGCTTTTCTGGCTGGACTGTATCAGCAGCGGTGGCTAAGGCTTGACGCGTGTCCTTGGTGGTTTAAGGACAGATTGTCCTGTCTTAGTTAGTTCTGCTTTCGGTTGACATATTATCAAAAAAAAAAAAATCAGGTGAAGGCAAGAAGAAAACATATAACTTCCGGAGTTCTAGGGCAGACACCAAATTATCCGTAAAAATCAAATTTTATTTAAAATCACTCATGAAAATCGTTATGAGCCGATTTCGGTAGGAATCTCTTTTATCAGAATAACATACCAATCAATACATACCGTATAATAATTTAATCTAACAGATCATAATTATCATAATAAAAATAATTAAAAAATAATTTTTAATATTAAATGAATCTAAAACGTCAAGTGGGGGCAAATCTGTCATACATATAAATTAAACAAATTCAAATTTTGATAAGCTCCAATCCAATCCCTAAAATCGAGCGTTCGTAATCTTCACAATCCCTTAATTAATTCATATTCTTTTGTTCCTTCAACCTAGAAAAAAAGCTTAAGTTCAGATCTCACAAAATATAGTGAATTTATACAAACAAACATAGTTGTAGATTAATTCACTGAACATAAAAGTATAAATAGAAGGGTTAATTACAGTTATATACTTATATGTTAGGGTCATTTTTCTAGAAGGACTTTTAAGTAATTTTCTTTCCAAAAAAAAAGGCTTTGCCACCTCTACCAACACCTTTGCTGCCTTCAAAGCCTTCTCCACCACCGCCACAACACCATACCACCGCCATCACCATCATTCCCTCCACCCAAACCTCTTCCACCTACAAATGATTCCAATTGATCCATCGCAAACCCTAGCCCTAAAACCAACAAATTAATAAAAGCCTCAAAAACTAAGTGGTCAAGGAGGTGGGACTACGAGGAAGGGAATGACGACAGTAATGATGGTAGATGAGGCTCGGGTGAAGGGAATGGTGTTGGTTGTGGAATTGATGTGGTAGACGCTGGTGGCAGAGGCTTTTGCAGTGAAGAAGGCGTTAGAGGAGGTGGCGGTAAGCTTTGGAGGAGGTGGATGGTTGTGCAGGGAGCACCACCGTTTATGGCCAAATTCCAACAATTTGACCGAATAAGGTACCTTAAAGAAAATAGAAGTAACAAACATGTTTTTTTTGAAAGAAAATAACTTAGAGTTCCTTAGGGAAAAATGACTCTAACATACAAGTCTTTAACTGTTATTAACCCTAAACAGAATTCACTAAACATAGCGGTCAAACTTATCTGTGAAATGAACACAATAAAGTGAATACAAACAGAATACATAAATTGAAGACAACAATATATGTACATAACACAACAGAGTAATAATTGTTCCAATATGCATATGAGCCGAAAAATGTAGAATCTGAATGGCGTTATTTGCAATGTTGTGAAAACCGAACCGAGGATCGACTCGATAAGATTATGGGGACATGGGTTCATTGGTTCAATCGGGTCGAACCGGGGATCGATGCATGAATCGATTCAAAATTTTAATTATTTTTAAATATGTTATGTATTTAAACAATTATAATATATTTTTATATACACATATATTTAACACAAACATCTACTGTTCATCAAAAACAACATCATAAAAATTAAGTGTTGTTTTATGGAATTAATTCTAGACATGAGGATAACATAAAGAGAATATTAGTTTTAAATACTCTATATACGCGAAATTTTGACTTTAACATCCCCTGTTCAAATATTTTGATTTAAACACCCCAAGTTCGTCATATTTTTTTTTGTAATTGCGGCCTCCAATCAAATATCAACTTTAAAAACTCTTAAAAAATATCAAAACTTCAATAAAACGAATAAGCAAAATCCAACCATTTAGTATCACGTTTTATAAGGAAATTATGCCTTAGAAATATTTTTTATGAATTTAATTTGATATTTTAAATATTTACCAAAATGTAGCACAAACCTTTATAAAAAATATAACAAAAATGTTCAATATTGTGTCATTATATTTTTGTATGCTTTTTAACTAATTTAAAAAAATCAATTTTTATTTGAAATATTATTGGAAATTCAAGCTTTGTGAAACATTTATATTTTAAAATAACAAAAAAATTTCAGAGAAATAAAAAACCACAATGGCAAACTATTGAATATTTTTTTATATCTTTTTTATAAAAGTTTTTGCTAAATTTTGATAAATATTTGAAATACAAAATTAAATTTATAAAAAATATTCATAATTTTCTTTAAAATGAGATACTAAATGGGTGGACTTTTCTTATTTATTTTATGAACTTTCGAATTTTTTTAATTTTTTTTGATATATTTTTTAATTTTTTTTAAAAGTTGATGTTTGGTTGGAGGCCGCGATTACAAAAAATATGACGAACTTGAGGTGCTTAATCAAAATGTTTGAACAGGGGGTGTTAAAGTCTAAATTTCGCGTATAGAGGGTATTTAAAACTAATATTCTTTAACATAAAATATATATGTGAAATGTGAATTAGCACAATTTCTTATAGTGATGGTTTTGTGGAATTAATTCTAACCATAATAACATATTATTCCAAATAAAAAATGAATATGTTATTTTTATTTAATTTAATGTAAAGATATATTAAAGTTTATGTGCAATTAAGACAAGTAAAACAATTGACTCAACTGCTTAGGTGAATAAGTGGAGACACATAGATCTAGTGCTCAATTCCTAATAGGAGCAATTTTAAATTTTGATTAAATTGAGATTGAATCAATCGATTTCCGGACGAACCGGTTGAACCGGCCGATTCGAGCCGAATCTTATAACATTGGTTATTTGAACTGAACACAACTTGGTCGTCGGTGTTCTATAGGAAGAAAACATGCATGTGTTCAATTAAATAAAAAATAAATGTGTTCATCTCAAAAACAGTACAAATGTGCTCGTCGAGATATATTTGTGTTCATTCAAATCCTCGGAAACTAACACAGCGACATGTTCGACAAGGACTTCAACGTTCATATGGGCACACGATTAACAAAAAAAATTCATGAATTGGGAACACAAACCTAGACCTAGTTTGATTGAATAATCCATGCTCCTCCGAAACTCTCCAAACCTAACCAGCCATGTCGGACGGACACAAACTTGGCGATGTGCTCTCGCCGAACTACAACCACCACCATACCTGCGATTGACTGCCAGCTGCGATTCTGGTTCTTATCATCGGTTTTAATAATTGTCGGCTGTTATCGGAGTCCTTGGTGACGATGGAAGGTACAACCAATGTCAGAATCTGAGCTTGATGTGAATGATTGGGAATTGAACATTTGGATTCGATCGGATTGGAATTAAGGACGAATTTGAGAGATGAAATTGATGGCATCAATCAATGTTGCGTAAAGATGACAAGATTCAGAAGGCCAAGTGATTGTGAAGCAAAACGGAAGTTGCTCCATTTGATACAATGATTTTGATTTGCACTTTCGGACCGATGATGGAGGCTTTGGCTGTGGGTGGAATAATTGGTAGGGGGCGGTTTATTTATTTATGTTTTGTTGTTCGTTGATGTCTACTTGTCGTTGTATTTCTCCCCACAGTTATGTGAGGGAGGTTTTAATTCTTCCCACTTTGTGAGGAAGTGTTTCTGTTTCTATTTCGTTTTAATTCTTTCCACTTTGTGAGGAAGTGTTTGTTTTGTATGCCTACCTGTTGTGGAGACGTAGTCTTATGATTTGTAGTCACTGTTGCGTTATCGTCTAGTGTTATTCGTGGAGGTGTCATTTGACATGTGCTTTCAATTGTCTGTTATGTACTCGAGCCAAATATCCTAGATAATGATGATCTTGTACTGTTGGTCCACTTATCAATCAATAGAAATTCCATCAAAAAAAATATGAAGCAGCCACCCATTTTGTCATTTTTAATAACAATTTATGAAGACTTTTTTTTTATCAAAGTTCCAAAAAATTAAATTAAAAGATAAAATTTTCTAAATGCATGATTTTTATCAAAAATGCAACTAAGGAGGCTGCATTTTTATATTTGTTTCTTGAGTTTTTTAGTACACTTTTTCTGAATTTTTATTTAAAATTTTTTAAACGAAATGGTTAGGTATGCGTTTTGTACTTAAAATAAGTTTGTACGGGTGTCGGGTGGGTTGGGGTAATTTCTCTTTTCTTTTATTTAAAGAGAAGCTATTTTTATTTTCTTTTTTAACCATTCAGGCCAGGACTACCAACTTTGTCGACCTTTGGAAACATGGTGTATATAAAAACAAGTACAAGTTAACTATAATTTATACATTTTGACGATGACTTGCTTTTTTTTCTAATTCGATGCATCTATATCATGATTAGTTGAAAATCATCCTTCTCGTTGGGCTGGTTTGCTGCCCAGAGCGTCTGTATGAAAAGGAAAAAAAAACCTTGCAACCTATCAACTTTTTTATTTTGTACCAAACTACTCTCCATTATAAAATGATTGAGCTATTTTAGAATATTTAAAATTTAATCATTTTAAATATCATAAAATATACAATTTTATTTAGACTAAGGGTCTGTTCTTTTGACTTGAACAGAAAGTTAGTTCAGGTCAGGTCAGGTCAGTTCAATTCAATTTCAATTCAATTCAATTCAATTCATTCCAATTGCTAAATATAATGTCACATGAGTTATTCATTAGTGTCCATGTCCACAACATCTTCATTATTGAGATATTTTTCTCAGTTTGAGTTGATAA
>JAWWMW010080944.1:0-12851 GCA_035048345.1 Echeveria elegans
AATTAACTTTTTACAAGTTTCTTAAATATTGTGTCATCAATAGAAGTGTAACCATCATTTTGGGACGGAGGGAGTATATGATTGTATATGTGCTTTTGATGCTTTGTTTCGCCGTTTACGTTCAATTGCACATTATGTTGTGAGTTGAACGGCACTGTTTTTCGCAGCGCAATGTCTCACCTTGTAAGCATAAGTACCACTAGTTCATACCATTGCTTTTACAGCTCATGTAAGCCTTTTTTTTTTCATCTATTTGAATAAATATGTACAGGAGGGAGTGAAGAAATTCCATAATCCAGAAGCAGGAACTGTTATCCCTTGGTCGCAGATATTAGAACTTGTTTTCCAGCCTTGTCGTACAGCTGAAAACTTGAAGGATAAGTGGAGGAATATCTTCAAAAAGGATAAATAGTACCCACAGCCTACAAGGTAAAATGAAGTCTTGAGTGAAAATTGTAGCTCTAATCAGCTCAGTTTTTTTGGTCCTCCATGAAAACGGCACATATGGAGATTTTAGTTCTTCTAGCGGATGGGTCAGGTCAGCCATTAGACTGTGACATCTTTTGAAGAGTTGAGTTGCAGATAGATGTATGCGAAGGAGTTGAAGTTATTTGATTTTGATGAATTAGGTCAGGCATGTGTAGTTTTTGCCTGAAGCTGTTTTAAGGTCTCATAAGTCAGAAGTCTGTGGCTTCATCCTACAGCTGTGTGCATATTTCAGTTCAGAATCCGTTTTGCGTGTAATGAACTTGCAAACTTCTTGCAAGGCCTGCATTATTTTCAATATTATAAGAGTTTTATTGTAGTCATTTGATTAATTTATCGGCATTAAGATTATATATTACCTTAAAAAAACATTAATGTATAATGTCGTCAAAAATCAAAGTATGCACAGTTCATATGATTAAAAAAGCAGGAAAATGAATAATTTACAATCCCACAAATAATTTGCAGAGTCAAAGAATAGAACTTTCAACGGTCAACTTCCTTTTAACCCTCTTACTACTTGCATTCATGAGATCAACCAGAGACGGCAGAAGCTTTGGAATTGGCAAATTCTTTGACCTATACATTCTTCTGAAACTTTCACTGAAACAATTTGATGAACCTATGTACGAATCGTGGTTGCCACTACTTGAAGCAATATGCATCTCTATTGGCTTTTCAGATGACACCATTGAGATGCCAATATCCAGAGATGACTCTAATGAGTTATCAGTTTCCACGCTGCACCCTATTACATTCTTTTCCAATTGCTCCTTTGTAAGCTTTTTTGGGACATCAGAAGTCTCTGTCTGGGAAAGGCAAGCAACCTCTTGTATGCTGTTTAAAGTAACCTTTGATTTATCAGTGCCAGAGCACTTCACTTTCTTGGTATCCTCTTTGAAGTCTTCTACCTCACCAGTCCTAGCTCTCCCGAATAATATGATTGGCCTTTTGCCTGGAGGAGAAATACTAGGAATCATTTTCTTGGGGCTGCACAATACACTGCTTGAGTGAACATAAGAGTCTCTTGAGCACTTATTGGACTTTTCTGCAAGGACGACATGCTCAACAGCATTTGAGGCGAGCTCACTAGAGTAATTTTCAAAAGGGATCTGAAGTAGCTTAAGGAGAGCATCATCAGATGCCTTTTTGCATCTAGGAAGGTTTTTCTTAAAATAATCCAGATCCATTGCCCAACAGCCAGGGGTTGTGGATATGACATGTATTGGAGAGAGCAGTTGTAATGCCCACTCCAATTCTTCTCGTGAAGAGTGTATGGAATAACACACATGCCAAATACCAGTGTTATCTCTAATTGCCTCGTCAACTCTAAGCTTAACACGAGCGTTTATGTTGGAAAACTCCCCACCATGTGCATACCACTGTGTTGATGGACGGATGATAAGAGGTTCTGACTGGAGCCTGGCTTTGGCCTCGGATAACTTAGCTTCTGCTCTTTCTTGAAGGTTTGGGAATGCAGCAAATAAATGAAAGCGGCAGGATGGGTCTTCAGATATGATATCAGGAACTGTGAGTTTGAAAGCATGAAAACAGTCGGGATTCGAGGCATCATCTATGAATAATTTAGACCCAAAGGTTTGACAAACGGTTGTCAGAATCTCTTCTTGCCCAAGAAGATCACAGACCAGATAAACCACAGATGCCTCAGGGTGCTTCCATATACAATTTATAACCTGCGCCAACATGTCGAAATTCACCAACTTGATTTCAACTGATTCAACAAAAGCTCACCAAGGATACAGGGGCAAGTAGAGGAGTAAAGTTCCTCTGAGACCCCTATTTGCACTAAATGCACAATCACAAGTTTGTCCATTTAGTGTATTCGTGAGTGTGCATTTAGTGCAAATTTCATCTGACATATAATTATAACCTATAGTTTGGGGTCTCAAAAGAACTCTTCTCCAAGTAGAGATGCTAAGCAACTGATAAGATACAGCAATATAGATTGACAGCTAAAAACGTAATTTCAGTGTACCAATTCCAGTTATACATGAAAACAAGAGTGACAACAGAGAGATGACCAAATTCATGACTTCTCTTAGTCATCAGGGTGAGTATATCACAACCTGTAACAAACAGGCATCTAAGAGGTTGATACGACTGGTGCATTATAATTAAAGCAACAAGCAGGGGTTACATATAGGCACCATAAACAACAATCATTTACACAGTACACATACCTGCTTAGTGGCCTGGTTTTTGCTTGGCATTGCTAAATAGCATTTTCCAAATGTACAATCTAGGAATAGAAAGTCGAGTCGACACTTTGGGTGCCTTCCTTTCTTTCCAATATATTTATCTGGCAGATTTAACAGGCAGTCAGATGTAAGTCGGCAGTCTCCTGTGTGCAGGACACTACCAAAACTGCCTTCAAACAAGAACATGACAGCCCCTGCAGCTCACATGATTAGGAACCCCATTAATTCAAATTCAAATCATGTAAGTACAGCTTCACCATACAAAAATGGGGAACAGAAAAGCAATTCAATAATAACGAAGATCTTCATAAAAAACATAATAAACTTGTAAATGCTAATTAGTATGGCACATTACAAAACAAAGGTCACTCCATCTTATGTTTTGCAGAAAACTCATGGCGTTACTTCCTAGCTAAGGTTTCTTTTAGAATTCTCAGAAATAGAAGGCAATTCAAATACAGAAATTGCGGCAACAACTTAAGTAACATTCTGACCTCTAAAACCAATACTGAAAGATGTGAAACTGAATACCTGGACAATGATTTGCATCATAAGCAGTGACACAGAACTCTCCGTCAACGTCTTTCAACACCAGGGACTCTCCCACTTCCATATCCACAAATAGCGACTCATCAAGCTGCAAACACAAATCGAATCCAAAAGCAAAATACCAACACAAACATCAGAAACAAAACCATCAATCCAATCCAATCAACATTCTGAAAACATACCTGAGGAAATTGACGAAGTAGGAGCCTCCGCGTGAGACTCGTGCAGTAGATCGGAAATTTGGAATTGGCAGTAATTCCGACGGAGTGGTCTCGGTGCGCGTGCGTCAAGAAATGATACCTCTTCTTCATAGTAGAAGCGCTCCATGTGTCAACCGAGAACGGTAGCCCCTTCGGCAACTCCACCGGCATCGTCGACCGTCGCCGAGATCGCCGCCGCAGATTTTCGAAGATGAAAAAAAGCTGAAGGCAAACTTCTACGAGAAGTTTTCCCAATAATGGAATGAGCGCAAAAGTGCCAAATTCCAATTTTCAATTCCCGCCCCATCAGAAATTCTATTTCGACACCCTGAGTTTAGATTGTTATACATTTAGCCCCAAATTGATTACCATCTCAATTTGGTCCATTCTATTCCATGTGGAAATTGAAAGTTTTGGTGCTTGTTAAAAAATGCTATTCAAACCAGTATGCTAGATTATGTAATTTAAGCATCTGAGACACAGAAGTGTACAAGTAATGTTGGCAAACTCTAGATTACTCAGCTCTGCCCTGATTGGTATATATAATTTGTTTCCTATAAGTTTGAACATTTTCTATGAGCTTCGTACATGATGTGTTAAGCCATAGACAAACCAAACTAATGGATCAGGCTCGCTCTCTGAGAGATGGCGAGCTCAGCAGGATGGCTTGGAGGGCATTGAAAAGAGGGGGGTAGTTCATGGTTGAGTATGCTAAAAGGGTCTTCTAGTACGAGAGATTGGGGTGTGTATGTGGGTGTAGCTTCACGCCAAGGATCGAGAGTAAATGCTTGGGATGGTCTTGGAGGGTAAGGCAGGATATTGTTTGCTGTTGAATAATTTTGCCTGGCTACAGATGAACTTGGATGAGGTGGAGTGAAGAAGGGATTCTGGTAGAATGATCCGCGCTGTCTCAATGGACTTGAGCTAGGTGATACGGGCAAGGACATGATGGTTCTTGCGTTTTCCCTGAAAAATAAATATATTAGGAAAGGAAATGATAAAAAAGTTTCTATTTTTCGAATATCCATAGGAAAATGTATTTGAAAGGTTGCAGGTACCTTGGACTCCTTAAACCCCGCTGAAGTCTTCCAGCTGAGTATGTCCCATAATCGACATCATATGAGCCAATACTTTTTCTGTTGGACTCATATTGCTGTGCAGAAGACTGGAATGAAATAGGAATGAAGTCAGTTAATAATAGTCATGGTTATCCTAGACATGTCCACGTCAGGGTAGGATGAAGAAGACAAAAACAAGCAAAAAAAAGTGCTAGATGAGGTGACTTCATTGATTTCTGGAACTTTTTAATTCAAACAAAGTGAATGGATAGATTTTCAAAGCTCTTTCACGTTAATTTAAGTACTGTACAGTATAAACAATAGTTCATGTTTAAATTAAGATCAATGATTGGAGGAATTACCGGATTATGGTTGCCATCGTTAACTGAAAAAAAGGCATCTCGTGTTATCCTGACATTAGCTTCCCTGGTTGTGGCTTGCTCATATATAAACGGGTGGCCTAAGAGTTGCAGAGCTGTTGGCCGTCTTGATGGATCTCGTTGCAAGCATAAGTTTATAAAACTTTTCGCATCAGAAGAAAGATGGTTAGGAACTTCAGGCATTTCTTTGCTATTTCCAATTTTGAATATAGCTGCCACCTAGTATATAACAAAAGATTTGTCGAAACATTTAGCATCTGATAGCTTGTAACCATATGTGTATGTCAGGGGAGTTCAATATCATACCCCTTCGTACTGACTCCAAGGAGGCTTTCCTGTTGCCATTTCAAGAATTGTACACCCCAAACTCCATATATCTACAGCAAAGTTGCAACTGCTCGCATTCATTACGACCTAAAAAGACAATAAGTGTTTCAACTAAGTACTGAGATAACGCACTCAAGCAAGTGGCTGAGAAAAGAAACAAGAAGCGTACCTCAGGCGCCATCCAATAAGGACTTCCTTTGAAAGACAGCATCGAAGATGCATTTGTTATCTGATAAACAAAAGCAGCAACGTTACAACAGAAAAGCTGGTCTTGTTGTTGGTTGCTAAGGACTACATTACACAGATCCACCAACCATAGGCTTAAAAAAAGAGAGAAAAAAATTACTGCCAGCTACAGATTCAGATCAGTTCCCATTTAACTGAAATGTTTATATGGATTTTCACATATATATTCAATGTTCATTATGTTTATGAACAAACAAATATCAAGTCATCTGAAGTTCATAGTGACATGTAGTAGCTAGCATACATGTTTAGCCATCCCAAAGTCCGCAAGCTTCACATCACCATTAGGATCAACTAATATGTTCGCGCCCTTTATGTCCCTGTCAAAGAAGAAATATCACCATTAATGACTAGAGTTAAATGGCCATGGAAAAGAAAACCCGAAGGATGGAGAAGTAAACTGACAATCAACTCAAGATGAAATGTATTTATAGAAGAAAACCTGTGAAGAGTATTCCTTCCGTGCAAATAAACAAGCCCAGAGACAATCTGCCTTGCATAATTTTGAATGACGGGCTCCTTAAAGGCACCATACTCTTGAAGCAGTTTGTGGATAGAGCCTCCAGAGACGTATTCTAAGTACACAGACAGCGTTTCTTCGCTCTGTTAACACAACACAGTAAAGTAAATCAGTGCACTTGGCTTGTATTTAATTAGAAACTGAAATTAACAGTGTGAAATTCCTTTGATTCCTTAAAGCGGTGTTCCATTTATATAGACATTTTAGGCTTCCCTCTATATAGTCATAGATATGGAAAAAGAATGTAACACATAGTATACTATTTCAGGGCATACCATTTCACTTCCATAATACTGAACTATATTTGGATGTGAAAGCTTGCTAAGCAAATTTATCTCCTGCACAAGAAAGTGCATACACAAAGTTATAAAATTCCATCATCGATATTTACCATTTCCATTTTCCTAGTGTTAAAAACTGCAAAATATATTTACCTGGTTAAGCTGCTTTAAGCATTCTTTTGATGCTCGGTCATCCTGAACAACTTTAACTTCCTTAATTGCACACATTTGGCCGCTATCACTGTCACAATTGTGCAGAAGATAGTCAGACGAAGCCGAACAGAATATACACCCTTAAAAGATCGTCTTTTTCGAGTTTGGTGTGGACTTCAGACACTAAGAAAAAACAACAACACTAAAAAAATTACGGACAATACCTGTTGAATCCAACATAAACGTTTCCGAAACTCCCTCTCCCAATAAGCTTTCCTTTCTTCCACTGCGACAAAGATTGTGGATTATTTTCATCAACCACTCTAGTCCTCTTATTAGGCAAAGTAGGAGGACTTGTAGGCGAATTCGGAGGAAGCGGCAGCGGATGACACTGACTCGCTCCATCGTCCTGTCTGTTACCACTCCCTGGCGATACCAGCCTCGGATGAAGCGGTGAAGTTGCGGCAGTTAAACTTCTCGAACCTGGTGCTGGACTAATCGCTCTAGAACTCAACTTCTTATCCCCATAGCCTCTAATATCACACAAAAACATAAATCAAACAAGAGCCCTAACCTAAAAATAAGCTTCAATTGAAAATTCCAAAACCCTAGAAAACCAAAATCAACCTGTTGAGACCGAAAGGGACACGATCGGCCTCATCCGACGAACCAGAAGACCCCAAGCTCGACACAGAAGCCGAACCTGACTCACCAGCAGCATCAGCGTGATCCATTATCGGAACCACCGTATTCACCGGAAGCGGCAAAGGATGACCTCTTCTCTCAGCCAACAACCCATCCGACTCAAAACCAGAAAACCCCTAGCCGATCCACAACAATCAGACGGAACAGCCGTCGCCGCCGCCGGCGTCATAAACTCTCCACTTCCTCTCGGCGAGTTCTTCGACACCGGCGGCTGCGACCGTAACTCAGCCGATCCAGCTTTCTTAGTCTTCCTAACAGCGTCTTATCTACTCCTTCCGTTCTTCGAACTCCACCAGACCGGCATGACCGATTCAAGGTCGTACCTTTTTCCTAAATTTATTTTTTGAACAATACAGACTACTGTGCTGCTTCTTCAGATATTTTCGGATTAGGCGACTGATGATGATGATGATGATGATGATGATGATGCTGACAATGACGATGACGATGGAATTGGTGGGAGGTTGGGAGAGTGGCGACAGAGGGATGAGTGGGACCCAGTGACTAGGTGTGGACAAGAGCTTAGATAGCTACAGTAACGTAAAGCATTTTCGTGTGTATGTGATTGTGCAGCGTCAGATGGCTGTGTGAATAAACGACGTCGATGCTGCCCTGTCGTTTTCTGAAACGTTCGGTTTGCGTTTTGTGCCAGCTGTAGTTCGGCTTCCACTTCGATCTCTACCCAAACTAGGGGTGAGCGTGGGTCAGGTATGGATGGGCCTGTTTCGATCCAAAACCGAATACATTAGCAGGACGTAGACCATGTATGATCAAATGATCATATTCTAAAAAATTATTTCGAGTTTGGCTCGTTATTACTCATACTTGGTACAAATAGAACTCAAGTATAGAACTCAATACAATTTGAGTTGAATCGAATGCAGATTCCTTTAGGCTGAAATGTACAAGGTATTTATAGTATGATCTCTCGTTTGCTCTATTACTCCAGTTAATGTGGGATATTTTAAAAACATTCAATTCTCATACCTTATTACCTAGCTCAGCCCAAGTTAATGTCTCGGTCCATTGTTGCTTGTATGGTTGAAGGAGTAGCACTTAATTCTCCCACATCACCTATTACTCTATGCAAATGGGAACTGATTCCTATAAATAAGTCATAGTGCTCATTCTAAATTAGTCAAGCATATTCGGGCCTTCCTTCTGTTTGGACCAAAATCGAAATTTTGTATGTTTAAATATATACTGTTCTATTTAAAGTTTTATAGGGTCGGGCTGCCTGAAAGAAGACCCGATCCCGAGTCCGTCCATTAATAAAAATTTATTACCCTAACCCAAATTTATTCGGGCCGGGACACCGGGCCTTGCTCACCCCTAACCCAAACCGCTGCCGACATCCCATTTGCCTAAATTCATCTTAATTAATTAGAGAAAAATAATTTTAAACACCCTTTATACGTTGAATTTGAACTTAAACACTCCCTATTAAAAAATTTTGATTTAAACACCCGAAGTTTGTCAATTTTTTTTGTTATCGCCACCTCCGACTTTTAAAATATCAAAATTAATTTATAAAAAAATATTCTTAAAACATAATTTATTTATAAAAAGTGATACTCAATGTTTGGATTTTGCTTGTTTGGTTTATGAAGTTTTGAATTTTTTTGAATTTGTTCGCTATTTTTTTTTATTTTTTTAAATCTGATATTTGATTGAAGGTGATTATAATAAAAAAATTGACGAACTTGGGGTGTTTAAATCAAAATTTTCTTAATAGGGGTGTTTAAATCCAAATATGAGCGTATAGAGGGTGTTTAAAACTAATTTTCAGCATTTAGTTTGGAAAGGTTGTGAGTAGTTCAGTGTAGTGGTTGATTGACTTCTTGCGAGTGTCAGACGACTACCTGATTGATTTCAAAATGGATGGGAATTCGACTACTGTGCCGCTCTTAGGGAGTAAAGATGATGTTAAAGCAAAATCATTGGTTGTGCCTGTGCGGTTCGTGAAATGGGCTTTTGCTTGGGTGACTTTTGTGTTGTGGCTTGGGATTATATTTGTGTTTCCTGCCGAACCAGTGGGTTTGTGGGAAAATTGATTGTTGCTTCCGAAGCAACGCCTTATGGAATAATAGGTTTGGAACTCGTTGAAGTTTTTTGTGTGCAATATCTATTGTGAAATGGATACCCATCATGTTTCTTATGTGTTCTCGGCTCTCGCATTGGTAATTCAGAAGGAATTTTTCTCATATTCAGTGGCCCGCTTATCCTTTTGGCTATTCTTGCTGTGGTATATATGATAATCTCCGGAGGCGAGGGTTTCCAAATGTAACAAGTTTGTTTGGAACTCACTGACTAATTAGGGGTTTGCTAGTGTATTTAAATAGTGCTTGGTATTTTATTTTGACTAACAGTTGCTGGAGTGAAAAACTGCAGACGAGTGACAACGGAGCAAGAAGCGCCCTAGTGATCACCTGTGGACATTCCCGTATTTATGGATGGTCCATTTGGGGTTATTTCTGCCACGAAACTGATCGGAATAATACTAGTCGTTGCATATGTTGTGTGGGCTTGTTATGCTTACCTTGTGCAAATTGGTGAGGAATATAGCTTGTCTCGCCAGGAAAGCGGAGCGTGGCTATATAATTCTTCAAAAATTGTATAGGCAAGTCGTTGATTCCGTGAAAACACAAGGATCGTCCCAGCACATATAGCAACCGTACTTAGTGAATAAATGAATTCGCATAATATCAAGTTTAAGTGTGGGGTTTTTTTTATTCTTGCTAAATGGGGAACTTTTCTTCTTTTCCAATTTTTTTTAATACATAGCTGTTTCTCTCATTTGAGGAACTCCACACTTAAAACTTGACATTATACCACAAGATAAGATAGGCGGATGAGTACAAAAGTCACATTAGCTAACACTCAAAATGAGTGAGTTAAAGTCACCTAAAATCAACGATCAAGCCTAAGTTTTGTTTTATTGTCCGGTGCCTACTAGATTCGATCCTAAGCTCGCTTCACATTTCACAAATTAATAAAACATGTGATAAATCATTGATAATGTTGATAAAAATTCACGGGAAGTCACATTTATACAGGCCACTCAAACATCAATTCAACATTGACAGACATTCGAAGAACCTAACTTACATGCAATATGACTAACTACATAATGTGTCATGCGACCACTCCACACTTAAAATCAAGCTTAATCCCTAAGTAAATGATTAAAGAATGAAATGAGTATATGAACTTCCCTTGTGTTAACAATTTTGTAGCAGCCTCCTCGATTATATGCAAAATTTTACAAATCGAATGCTCAAAACGACGTAGTGAAATACCATAAGTAGTTCAGATACATTGGAATTGAGTGACAGTAAAAACAACAAGAGAGCAGTCCTTAAGCGGATGTAAAAAAAAACAGTTAACTAGCACCGCACATAAGGTAATTCTAACATTGATAAAGCATCTAAAGTGGTGCGTCGGCATCCGTTGTGGAGGGGGCTGCGGCATTGGTGGAGAGCAGTGCGGGCGGCTGTGGTAATCGGGAGAGGATCTCAGAAAGAGTGCTTCGAACCTCTGCCCGAAAGGAGTCGGAAGTCGGTGCGCAGCTGGGTGAGGGAGAGTGCCACGCGGGTGATGCAACTGGCTGAACGACAAGTGTGTACTTGCGCAGCAGCTGGCGGGGCATGAGAGCGCGATGACTCCGGGTTATCGGCAGGCACAGGATCAGCAGGGGAAAGTGCAAGTGCTGTTGTGTCTGCAGGCTGGGGTGGACAGGTTTGTTGGATACGCTTCTGCACACGGTTCATCCGTCGAATGTCCTTCGCGGTTAAGGGTTTGTCCTTCATATGTGTGTCATTCTCGATAGTGTTAAGGCGGATGAGGGTCGTCAATGGTAGCTTGATCCATTCACTGTCGAAACCGAGGGCATGGGAGAGGGCTGTAATAAAGTAGCCACCGCCTAAAGCGGAAGTGGAGAAGTCCGTCGTAGTCCATGCAGCAAACTGGTCTGTGAGAAAAGAGGCAAAATCCAGTTTCACCTTCTTCTGCATGGCTACTAAAATATCCATGTCAATCACTTGCACCTTTTGTGGACCGTCGGCTCTCATATTCAAGGCCCCAACAATGATACGGTGCAAATAACGATAAACTCGATCACGAATATAACTAGAAGCAATACCGGATATAAAGTGATGATCAGGGTGAGCTATTTCACTCCATATCTCGGTCCTGTCTTTTTCAGTGAAGGTCGGGAGGACGCCATCCTGCGGAATATAGAGGAATTCGCATATTTGCGCCTTTGTCAGCGTCCAATCCTGATTTCCCAACCGAAATGCCCAACTAATGACTTGGTCGTTGTCGTCCTTGGTGAATTTGAAGGACGCTAAAAACTCTGGGAGCAAGGTCGGAATTGCACGACATTCACGATAAAGCAAAATATCCAAACCAACAATTTTAAGCAAGTTATCAACCTCGTCCTGAATACCGTGTTCTTGCATGGTGGGACGATCAAGAATGAATACTGTAATCGGTGGTTTCTGCGATTCCATGAAGAATTTGTGTAAAAATTCTGAGTCATTTTCCGGTGGGATAAGTGCTCGGGGGTATGAGACCAACTGAGGATAATTAGCGGAGATAGGAGTCGGTGGCGGTGGTTGGCGCGGAACAGGGAGGTTTCGTGGTGGAAGGTCCGGCGATGGGGGTATCGGCGTGGATGGGAAAATGGCGGTTCGTGTGCGTTTGGGATTTTTTTTTTCGGTGGGTGGGATGTTGAGGTGCGCAGATTTTTGCGTGGGGGTTGCTGGCGAGGGGGCATGGTGGCTGTTTGCGGTGGTGGATTGAGGTGAAGTTGAAAGAGAGGCGGAGGAGAATTGTGGATTAGGGTGAAACGGTGGCTGGATCTAGGGCGAGGGTGGTGTGATGGGTGGGTAGAGGTAATGATGTAGAGGGTGGGCGTTTAGACGCACGGTGGAGTCGTGGTGTGGAGATGGCTGCGCGGCTGGAGTGGAGACTGTTGCGAGCGGAGAGAAGCGGCGGTGTGTTCTGGGGTTGCGGCGGAGTAAGGTTTGGTGGGAATATATATGTGCTTTGAGGAATGCGCCGCTTGACCAAGTCCAAGCGCCGCCTGGATCAAGGCGTCAACCGCAAGCGCCGCCTACCGCTAACAGTTGTGAAGGAAATCGTTTCCGCATGGCAGTGGGCATCGTTTAGGAAATCCTAAGTTGAGATTATTCCAACCAAAGGATGAAAGTTGTGATTATTTATAACAAATTTTCTTTTATTTTATGAAGTTTAGAATTTTTTTAACTTTTTTTAAAGATTATTTTAAAGTTGATATTATGTTGGAGGCTGCGATAGCAAAAAAAAGTTACGAACTTTGAGTCTTGAAATCAAATTGTTTAATATTTTTAAATCAAAAAAATGCAAGGAACAGACGTTTGTTATCTCACTCTATAAATCTCTCCAAATTAGGTGTCTTCAATTATAATGTCTCCAACTTGGATGTTCAGATCTAAAAACAACCTTAACACGACGATAATTTATTGAAGAGCCCTTCTCGCTTCATCGCTTTCGAAATCCCTTAGAAATTCAGTTTTTTTTCTCGTGTTCCCATTCGATTCCCCTCAAACTTCTCAACATTTCCCGCTTCATTTTTTAATGAGTCTGATGTGACCCGTGTGAGCTAGGAATGGCAATGGGGCAGGTCGCGCAGGTCCGCTGCCAATTGCGACCTGTCCTGCCGCGGGTCGGAACTGCGCCGACCTG
>JAWWMW010080965.1:0-12850 GCA_035048345.1 Echeveria elegans
CACTAATCATGGTAATAAAACCAAAATATATGTTTAAAGAAGAGAGTAAGAACGAAGAAACTGTAAGTAGAGAAGAACTGATCTTCAGTACGAAGCCGAATCTTGGCTCTTCAATCTTCTCCGAGTTTTTGTCATTGCTTTTCTCCGAATTTGCTCGAGCACTCCTCTCGTATGGTCGAGTTGTCTATATACAAGTGACTAATTTTCTCTCAATTTTCGTCCCCCGAGAGTCCCCAAAATCTGTCTCTGGCCTCTCTTATTTATAGAGTCTCTGAAAACTCTTATTTCCTCATCATTGTGAAGAAATATAAAACCCTTCAAAATCTTCCATTAAAATGCTCCATGAATTCCCATCATAATGACATCATGTCTCTTGGCTTCTTCACATAAAAATTCAATTAAAAAGCTCATTGATGATTGAGTAAACTTGACCCTTTTAATTTCTTGAATTGATTTTCGGTCGAGTAAGCTGGTCAAGCAGCATTCTGCGTTTCACTCGACCGAGTGAGAAATTGTCCCTCTCTGTTTGTTTCACTTTTTTTCACTCGGCCGAGTGAGAAAGTCGCCTGGCCGAATTGACCTTTTCTGTGTGCACGCCGCTGGATGCAAACTTTGACCCTCTTATCATCCGAATCACTCCTTGAGGTCAACATAAAAATTGTAGAATTTTGAGTCAGCTTTCTATCTGTTTATTTCGTCTCAATCAGATAACGGATGCTCTCTGGGGAAGCTTCCGAAGCTAAAAATGTCCAAAACTGCCGATTTTACTCGATCAATCTCTATTTTTGCTATGTTTTGCTTCAGCCTTCTTTAATCATTGGAAAGTGTATTTCATGCCTAAAATTGCAATACGAATATCGAATATGACCAATTTCACTTCATAAATATTAAAATCGAGAGCTAATATGTGCGTAAATAATAGACTTTTTTTGACACTGATCATCTACTCGAAGATATACCTTAGTTAGAATTTATCCTTTGTCGATGGAAGAGATGAGGACAAGAAGTCGATTTGTTTTCATTGAAACTTGCACGAGCGATTCAAGCGTAAGGTACGAGCTTTTTAAATTATTTTATGCATAGTATTTCAAAAAGAGATAATATGGTTTAAATAAAGGATAAAGATTTAGAGACAATAATTATTTTGTGAGTTAAAATGATTTAATCATGATGATCAATATTTTATCATGTTAATGAAAATGGATGGTGGTTCATTGATCGAGGAATAAGTCATGTCATTGTTCCTTATGGTTAGGGGTTATTCGTCTCCTGACTCCACCATGGTTCTCACATCGGGGTTTTATCCTCATCCCTTCCTGCGAGGAAGCTTAAATTAAACATTATATAAAATACTTAAAATAATAATATCTAAATTTTGTTACACGGAGCAGTGGATTTTCCTGGGTTTGCAGACCACATTGACAGTTCACTGATTTCGTGCAACCCGGGACGCTTTACATTCTTGAAATATTTTTTGAATGGGACTTTTTAGGTGAATAAAGAAATCACTCTTATGTGAAAGGACTTGTTTTTCCCTTTAAAAAACAAGTTGAGTGAACGCAAACATTTCCAATTGACAACCGAGAAAGCAAGCATTTAATCAGTTTGATATGCCTGCAAATCCCAGAGAGACATTACATTACTAAGAAGTAACTATGTTTTACATGTTCTCTCCACTGTCCGCTGGTTTTCACCTTTTTATTAGTATGTACTGAAATGCAAATGCAAGAAAAAAGCCGCCACCAAGCTAACTCTCCCTTGTTCCGCCGCAACCAGACGTCTGTCATCGGCATGTATGTGCGTGTCACAAAATGATTATCTCACCAGTAATGCTGTTCTTTTCCAACCGTGGACGATCAAGCAAGTGTTATGTAACTAGTGATGTAAAACATAGATTAGAAGGATATTTTGCAGTGAGTGATTCAGTGAATGATGCTGATCAATTTGGGGACCCGGCCACGGCTGGTAACCTGACTCGAGCGGGCACAAATTTTACACTCGGATACTCGTGACCGTCTTTGAGGAACTTGGACATGATTTTAGCAGCTGGAGCAGCTACTGACTTTTCCCATGACTCATTTCCCAGCACAGCATCTGTAGAGTCCAGCAAGTGTACGTTGCTAAGATGAAGGCGTTGGATATTACGCAGTTGCCGACAAGACAAGCCGCACGTGTTCCACTTGATCTGCTCTACAGCTTCTTGTAATAACCTTTTTTGGTTGAATGGACTCTGCCTCAGATTAGCCATTTCGGATCTCAGAAACTCATCCATTTCCGGAACACCAATAGCTCGACGAATGCCTCGCGAATAGTCAGTCTCGTTGGGATTGAAAATTCCCCTCACCTCGTTCACTAGCCCTGACTCAATCATTCTATCAACGCGTTCTGACACAAATGAGTGCAGAACCGGTAATGCCACGTGGACCCATATGAAGCAGCAATCATACCTTGACCAAAAGTCAACGTGATCATTGACCAAAGCATCAACGTACGAATTAGACCCGCCGGCTATGATAGGGAGGCTGCCACGGCTAGTGATTCCATCAGCTATGCGCGAGGCAGAGCAACAAAAATCCACAGCCGTGAAATCAGAGTTGGGTTCGGTATAAGTGCTAAGAAGGTGGTGTGGGACGCCATGACATTCGTCCTCAGTCACCTTGTTGGTCACTATGTCTAAACCTTTGTAGACTTGCATTTTGTCCGAGTTAATGACTTCAGCAGAGAATCGTGTCGCTAGGTCAATAGCTAGACGTGATTTTCCCGTGCCAGTTGCGCCTAATACTATTACAGCTTTGTCTCTCCTGGCCCATGTTGGTTTTAAAGATGTAAAATTCAAGCCAGAGCTCATAGATTCCATATTCACAAAGGATGCCTTGCAAGGAGTCACTGAAAGCCTCATATTCGACTGATTCGTGCTGCACGAAAAGGACATGATAAGATACATCAAAGGCTGCATACAAAATTAAATTTAGCTAGAGTGTAGGGGAAATGGAATAATTCAATGAAGAAATGCAAAGCAAGCAAGCTATGGAAAAGAGCATTAACTTTCCGGCTTTCATTTTGGTACCAAGACTCCGAATGACCAAATATTTAAGGTTATGTTTTTTTTGTTCATTTCGTCTCTGATGCAACGTACCTTAAATCAAATATGCGGCGTGAGTTGACAGTGTGGCGAAAAGCGGCGGTGGTCTTAGACAAAATTGCACCAGTTGAAGGGGAGATGGATGGAATAGTATATGGAGGGTGTGGATTAAGGTTTATGAAATATCTTGAAGGACAAAGAATAAGGAGTGTGGCTGTATATATAAGGAGTTGCTTTGCTAGCTAGCTGTATGGCAACTAGTTATGTCTGAGAATATCAAGGGTATTCACATCCCCTGGTATATATACCAAAAGGGGGAAAGAGATGGAAGTAAATGAAAAAGGGATAGATTGAGCTTATGATGAGAATGATTTAGACAAGTGATCAAAACCAAAGAGCTAAACAGTTCAACTTAAGAAGCTTGGGCTCACAGGAAGGGGTATTTATACACATGATCACACTCACACTACTAGGGTTGCACACTTACACTTTCTAACTTTTTTTTTTTTTTGAAATATGATTCTTTCTTTAAGATATATGGTTTTGGTCAATATTTATCATAATAGAGGACTGCTTTTTTATTTTCGGTATGACTTAACTAGCTTTTAATCACTTATGTTACATACTCGATTCCTGATGGACACCAGAGGTGGAGTGAGTAGAATGTAAAATAATAAGTAAGATAAAACACTCAACTAGTTTCATACTAGTATACTAAACTAGCTACGCTGTCGTCCCGACGGGAATTCTTTCCGTATTTTCATCCGATTCTCCCTAAGTGCTAAATGTTTTCCGCATAATTTTTATTTTAATATTTATTTTTTAAAATTTTTATGTTTTATTTTATATAATTTTTCTTATATTTTTTATGTATCTCCACTTGATTACTTTTTTATTTTTAATGTTTTTTTTATTTTTTGTATTATTTTATGGTATTTGAAATTTAGGGCTTCAAGTATGGGCTTAAGAAGGTTAATGGGTAATTTAGTCATTTTATTAGTTTAATGAAGGTTAATTTAGTCATTTTATGTTTGGTTTTACACCCTTTTCCTATTCTTTTATAAGAATATATGTAATTCATATCATTCTAACTTACCCAACTACAAATGAAACAGACTCTTCTCTATCAGAAATCAAAGTCTGGTTGTCTATTATATGCCACCAGAGGTGAGTCCGTCGTCCTGACGGGACCGCGACATGAACATAAATTTTTATTTATATCTTCATTCGATTCTCCATATTGTTCTCAATGTTTACTACTCTAATTTTATTTTTTATTATTAAGGTATTTTTATTTTGATGTCTCCATTCGGTTCCGCTCAAATTTTTTGATGTTTTCCGCATAATTATAAAATTTTAATTTGTACATACGAATTTTTATTTTTACTTTTTTGGTCTTATTCATTTTTTGTCTTATTCTCCAACTATTTTAAGCAACGAAATTAGAGGAAAATTTTTCGTCGGTATATGCGTAGTTGTGGGCATGAATTCTATTATATATATACTAGCGTACCGCCCGTCGTTCCGACGGAATGCGGTGGAAACAATCATTTGGTACCCTATTTTTATTATTCGTCGTTCCGAATGCGCAATCGAACCATTCAAATAATAGTTTGCTATGCAAGCATTGCAAGGATAAGTGAGAAAGTTGGATGTATGAGCATGGTTTATATAGAATAGATTTTTAACTTCGTAAAGTAATTTAAGCGATGTGGGATAAAAGTATTTTGGGCCTGTGTATTTTGGGCCTGAAATGAATTTTAGCGACGATTTTTACAATTTTAGAAACAAAAGATTCGTCGCTATATGTGTGAAACAGGACACTCTATTCTTTTATTATAATAAATATTATTTTTAATTTTTAAAAATAATTTGACAATAGTGTGTCTTAAGCTTCTACTTATTACGTTTTTAAAATAATTTTTAAAATAATAAATATTTATCATCTGAATTGAACCTGAACAAATTTTAATTTAAAATCAAAACAACAGACTCGACCAATCCAATTTGCACTGAAAAAAAATCAAAGAGAGAAAAATCATTTTACAAAATCTCAGGCCTAATTCTGGACGCTCGTCGGTCGGAACGGAATTATGACGATGACCGCTGCGAACATTTCTCAATGTAATTCTGCTGCTGCATAAACCAATGAAGCTATCGACTTTATCCCTTCGCCGTCAAATTATCAGATGGCTTTATCCAGCCGTCTCCTTCTCTTCAATTTCCAGCGCCAAGCATATCCCCAAACTCTCAATTGAGTCTGATCTCAGTATTCCACCATCTGTGAAAACCACCAGGCTTGCTTCTGACAGCTTGAGTAAATTCTTGGACAGCAGCACCGATGATGACATCACTTCTGCTGTCAAGATATTCAAATCTGTATCTTCAAAGAAGGGGTTCCGCCACGGCGCTGATACGTACTGTTCAATGATTATGAAGCTTGGGATGAGTGGTTGTGTTGATCGTATGGATGAATTTTGTAAGGATTTGTTGAGGGACAAGTGCCCAGATGGGGTAAGCGCTTTAGTAGCCGCCATTAATTGTTTTGTTGAGCATCGCAAGCTTGACGAGGCAAAGAGGGTTTTTGGTGCTATGGTAGCCGGAGGGTGTAAGCCCTCGGTGGATACCACCAATGTGCTTTTGGGGGCTTTGGTGAATGAGAAGAGGGAGGTGATGGATGTGTTGTTTGTGTATAAGGAAATGGTGAAAGGTGGAACTTTACCTAATGTTCATACGTTGAATTATCTGATTGAAGCTTTGTGTGAAGCAGACCGAACTGATCTTGCTTTGGAACAGTATAGGAGGATGAGGAAGAAAGGTTTGGTTCCTGATTCTGTGACTTATAGGATACTTATTTGCAGTTTTGTAACCAAGGGCAAGGTGGGTGAGTCCGTTGTTATTTTGGATGAGATGTTAAGTAGCGGTTGCAATGTTGATTTTTGCTTTTGTGCGTCTGTAGTGCCTTTGTTTGCCCGGTTGAGTAACGTAGCCGAGGCGATGAAGGTTTTCCGTAAAATGACAGAATCCAAAATTCAGCCTGATTCAGGGATCTATGAAGTTTTGATTCAGTGCCTTGTTGAGAATTTGTGGTTGGATGATGCAGTAGTTCTCATTCGTGAAATGTTGGAAAAAGGAATGAATATTACAGAAAATGTGGCTGTGGGTGTGGTAAAGGGGTTACGTGATGCGGGTAGATTTAATGATGCCATTAAATTTGTTGATGATTATTCCCTCTCTGATGCCTCGGTGCACAATGCATTGCTTGAAGCATATTGTGATATGGGAAACTTCCATGAAGCTATACGTCTCTTTGACACGATGTTTCAGAGACATATTGTTGATGATTTATCTTGGAACATGCTTGTGAGACTTTTAGCTGAATTGGGGATGACTAAAAAAGCTAAGGAAATTATTTGTAGGATGCTCATCTCTTCTTTTGCAGCCAACTCTGCTATTTACTGTAGCCTTATTGTTGGGAACTGTCGGCTGCTGAAATTGGGGGAGGCCTTCAAATTTTTTTTGCTTCTGCAAGAAAAGAATTTTGTCATGGATTCTGGTTCGTACGCTGCATTTATTGAAGGTCTTTGCAAAGTTGAAATGATTCATGAAGCTATAGATGTCTTTTACTACATGTCTGAGGAGAGGTGTGCGCTTGAGTCTTCATCTTTTGATATTCTGATTAATAGTCTATGTGCTAAAAGCAAATTAACTGAAGTTGTTAAGCTGCGGACATCAGCATACCATTCGGGTACTCGTTGCTCTAATACTGCATATGATACCATTATGCTCACACTGTTAGGAAAAAATAAAGCATCAGAAATATTTGAAGTTTTTTCAGCGATGCTAGTGGAAGGCGTATCTCCTAGTGTGGAATCTCATCATATACTTCTGAACGGCATGATCTTACAGGACAACCCGACAAAGTTTACACGGGCTTTCACGAGAATGGTTGATTCAGGTCTGATACCTGATTCTGAAACTCTTCGGAAACTTATATTATGTCTGGTGAATCATGGTCAGCTGCATTCGATTTTAAGTACAATTGATATCATTGTGTTAACTGGTGATTTCCTTGATTCGCCGGCTTTCAATCTGCTAGTGAGGGGGTTGTTGAATGAGGGTTACAAGTCCAAGGCAAATCATTTACTGGATTTAATGTTGGAAAAAGGTTGGGTCCCTGAACCACTAACACATGACATGCTAATCAGATCTGATCAGGAAGGCACTGAAAAGGCAGCAGCCATTTGTGCAAATAGTCAGGTGCAAGATAATGTCGAAAGTATACTCCTCGATAGTTTGGGATCCTACCAATCAACATGAGTTTCATAATGGATATTTTTATCAATGACTGAGCTACTAGAGCTATTGGACTTGGAGACCACTGCCGCTAATTGCGCGTGCGAGGATCAGATTCATTGTTTCCAGACAAGGTTGGTTCTCCTTACTCTACTATTTTAGGATTCCAGCAGAGTTATCTTATGTTTTGGTGTTTTTAGATGCATCTTTCCTGAGTTGTGATCTTGGCAGCATGGAGATTGAAATAATATGTTAACTTATTACATATGGGTACTCTCCACCTTATTTTGTTTGCTGAGTTTGCCCTCCAATATGTTCAGGTTGTTTGGTCAGAAAGTTTCCTATTTGAACAGCTAAAACCAGCATGTAAATCGGGTTTGCTGTCTGAGACATTCCAAAGAACCAAATGACAAACAGAGTCAAAGGGTTAAATTCATCTTTCCATTGGGTCTAGATTCTTTTGTCTTGTTAATTTTTATCTTGCAGGTTATCACTGATTCCACATGTTTCTAATCGCTGTTGAGCCGGTTGGGTTCTGAATTTTTGATTTTCTTGTGTAGTACTCCCTCCGCCTCGGTATATAGTTTCCATTTGTTGTTTGGCACAAACTTTAAGAAAAGCAAGGTATATGAGATAAAAGTAGGTAAGGCAAAAAAAAAGTAAATAGATTGGAGAGAGTGCGTGTTTGTGAGTGTAGAGAATATTCTATTTAAGGAAATGAAAAGTATATTTTTGGGACGTCAAAAATGGAAAGGGGAACTATAATATGTGACAGAGGGAGTAGTATTTTTTTATCATCAACAATTCAAAACACTGCATAGTTTTGCCCTTATTAAAGATCAGCGTGCGGAAACCAGTGTGAATATCAGTGTTGTGACAGACTTCACTCATAAGTTTGGTCTGGACAATTTTTGTAATAATAACACATGTAGATTGATCTACACTAGTACGGATACTTCACAGACTATTTATCAGTCTCTCTGCATCGGTTTGCATATTGATTTTCTTAAGCGTTTCTTGCTCCATGTGAATTTCAGCCACATTCTGAGTTTTTTCGATGCTTGCAGCATTTGAAGGAGGATCTGAAATCAACTCAGGACCTGTTATCCCCTCAGTGCTGGTAAAACACTGAATTCTTTCAAACTATATGTTAATCTGCGAGGTGTAACCTTTCGACTGACAAATTTGATATCACATAGATAATGTTACTCGAACTAACAACATGTGTATCATTGCATGCTTAGATGTCGAGAGATCAACCAAATTTGACCTCGAGTAGTATATGAACTTGGAGTCGGTGAAATGCTTTACTTGTCAAGGTCAATACTAGTCCCATCTTTCTGTCTTCTGTCTTTTTTTAGCAGTGAGGTGGCTGTGTTGAGTAGAATGCATAAAATAAATAGTGTCTGAAACTTGTTATTGGCCATCTCGCCCATAAGCTTTGAACTGTATCCAAAGTTCCTGCTTCATTTATTTTACATGATTGTGCAACCACAAGTGATTCTATGAACTGTATGCAGGTGTGCAATGGATAACTGCTATAACATGGAGTGTGCAGAAAGACCATGCCAGTTTGTCGAATATTCTGCTGTATATAAGACATGGAAATTGAAGAGATAAAAAGTCAGAAAATCCCAGATCTTCAGGGGCAATAGGACTCAAGAAGAGGCAGCAAAACTCTTTAGGAGCACTTACTACTGAGGCCTGAGGGTCCAAATGCAATTCGAGTTTGTTTTATACGGAATTAGCAGAGATATCTTCATTGGTTGTGAAGCTTCTTCCGTGTTTGACAATTTGTATTTTGCAACAGCAACCAGACAGCCTTGTTTGACTTGCCTACTAAAAGCCTTGGTCGTTTTTGAGGGGCTATGAAATGGACACATTACTCTAGCTGATTCACGCCACTATAAACAGGACACGACTTATGTAGTCCATGAAACCATAAGTTCCTGAAACATAACTTTGAGGAGCAATGAAGTCTGTTGAACTCGATAGGCTGCATGCTGTGTGCGTGCCGCTTCCCGCCCAAGGCCATGTAATCCCAATGATGCAGTTAGCAAAAATCTTACATTCAAAAGGCTTCTTCATCACCTTTGTCAATACCGAGTTCAACCAACGACGGCTACTGAAATCTAAAGGAGAAGAAATGCTCAAGGGATTCGAGTTTTTCCAGTTTGAGACCGTTTCTGATGGAATACCGCAGTCCAATGAGGATGCAACTCAAGACCCACCTGCCTTGTGTAACGCCATATTGAACAACTTATTTGAGCCATTCAAAGATTTAGTTCTCAAGCTCAATTCATGTCCTTCTGTGCCTCCTGTGACTTATATTGTCGCCGACGGAATAATGAGCTTTGGGATTAAGGTGGCCAAGGAACTAGGCATTCCTGAGGTTCAGCTCTGGACTTCTTCAACTTGTGGGTTTATCGGATATTTAAGTTTTAGCGAGCTGCAGAATCGAGAAATCGTGCCATTCAAAGGTACTAATATTTTTTCTTCAAAAATATCCTTGTACTGAATTATGGAACTTTCGTAACGAAAATTATTTTGTTGTGGCAGGGGATATTATTTCAAATGAAGTTCTTGATCAAAAAATAGATTGGATCCCAATCATGCCCCATATTCGACTCAGAGACTTACCCTCGATGTTGAGAACAACTGATCCTGACGATGTCGTTTTCCATTACATAAAAACTGAAGTCAGAGAATGCCTAAATGCTCCGACAATTCTTATCAACACATTTGATGAACTGGAGCATGATGCACTGGAAGAACTCAAGAAGCAGCATCCAAGAATTTACCAAATCGGTCCACTTCTACACTTGTGTGATCGACTCATCCTTGATACAGGTCTAAAGTCATTGAGCTCAAGCTTATGGAAAGAGGATGGGAAATGCCTCAACTGGCTGAACGAAAGAGAGCCTCAATCTGTCGTCTACGTCAACTATGGATCAGTTACAACCATGAGCCAACAGCAGCTGTTAGAATTCGCATGGGGCTTAGCAAATAGTGAGCAGCCGTTCTTATGGGTGGTCAGACCTGACGTCTTGGGAGGTGATTCAGTGGAATTACCTCCAGAGTTCTTCGAAGAAATCAAGGATAGAGGATTGGTTGTGAGCTGGTGCGAACAAAAGCAAGTTCTTAAACATCCATCAGTTGGTGCATTTTTAACACATTGCGGCTGGAATTCTATGCTGGAAAGTATTTCGGCAGGGGTGCCTTTGATTTGCTGGCCTAATTACTCTGAACAGCACACTAATTCTTGGTATGCATGTAACGATTGGGCGATCGGGTTGGAATTGGCGTCTGAAGCTGATCACGGCGAGATTAAAAAGGTGATCCAGGAGATAATGGAAGGAGAGAAAGGCAAGGAGTTGAGGAAAAATGTCAAGGGATGGAAGTTAAAGGCTGAGGCTGCTACCGATGTTCAAGGGTCATCTTATAAAAACTTTGACCAGTTTATCAGTGAAGTCATTGGCCCTAATGATCAAAAGATGAATATGAAGGAGAGGAAGATTGAGTAAAAAGTGGCCGGAGACTGCGTAGGAAGATGGAGGCACGCAAGACAGATTCCTTGTGGCGAAAGGAATAATGAAATTTAGTGGAGAAACATGGAGTATGTAGTTTTTTTTAAATTGGAAACTTTTTTAATAATGCAAAATTTTATTTACTAAAGCATAAGCACCAATTAGTTAGTGAGCTGACTACAAATTTTTTTTCCAAAAATGCCTTTATTATAATTGATTCTATCTCCACATTATATGCACAAGATAAATTGTGCAATATAAACTAGTTATGAATAAAGTCAAACAATATTATATATTTCTACCTTAATAATAAGCTTCCACCCTCAACACAAAAATATCAACGGAAACTTTCGTTGTTAAAGTTTAATTTTTAGTTGTTAAATCTCCAACTCACCATACATTCACCAGCCCACCATCACACTCAGCCCACCATTCAGCCCAAAAATAGGAATAATAATTAAAAATTTTAAAATTAAATTTAAAATATTACAATTAAATTTTTGAAACTAAAATTTTCATATTGGGAATTTTGTGAGTAATTGAATGGAGAAATTATTATTTTTAACTTAAAAAACTAGAACGGAAAACGTAGGGAAAATCTAGGAAAAGTGAACGAAAATATACATAAAAATGTATGTTCACGCCAAGCTCCCGTCGGAACGACGAATTCACCTCTAGTTTATATATATAATAGAATATATAGAATAGTGAACCACACATAGAACGACGAAAAATAAGAATAAGCCTAAACTAGAATAAGAAAAAATAGGAATAGGAATAAGCATAAGCATAAACCAAAATAAGGAAAAATAGGAATAAGACAAAATAGAAATAAGCCTAAACAGGAATAAGAAAAAATAGGAATAGGAATAAGCATAAATCAGAATAAGGCAAAAACGGAATAAGATAAAATAGGAATATGACAAAAAACCAAAAATACTCATTTAAATTCGATTCGCACGACATCAAAAATTGAACGAACGAGTCCCGCCCCTATTTGGCCGATTCGATTGCGTATCCGGGACGACGGGCAGTATACTTGTATATAAAAATAACATAATAAATATAGTACCTGACAACATGGAATATGCAGAAAAGTCACTGATAGTCCAGATTATAGCCGCTCGCATGACAAAATTTTGCTTCTTTGACACGCCATATGTGACGGATCCGCTCTGCCACAAACTCTGCAGTTTTGATATCAACGGTTGAAGATACACGTCCAACCTCTGTTTTAGACTCTTTGGTCCTGAAACGATAATGGTCAGAAATATAACCTCATCCTGCATACACATCGATGGTGGAAGGTTGTACGGCGTCAAAATAACTGGCCATCATGAATAAGCTTGTCCTGAAGCCCCAAATGGATTAAACCCATCAGTAGATAATCCCAACCTGACATTTTTAGCCATTGAAGCAAAGACAGGATGCACCCTATCGAAATATTTTCAGGCCTCTCCATCAGAAGGATGACGCATTACACCATCTTCTTGGACGTGCTCGTAGTGCCAACACATGTGTGTGGCAGTCGCCTTATAAACATATAGTTGAGTTATGGATAGATAAAACATACGTGAAAATGGTAACAACTTACTCTTACCTTGTTTCCATCTTGGCTGCTGACACGTCTTGCACGAAATGTACTCTGCATCCGCACCCCAGTATATCATACAATTATTTCTGCAGCAGTCAATCATTTCAAACGGTAGTCCGAGACCCTCCACCAATTTTTTAGTGACATAAAATGATTCTGGTAGTGTTGTCTCGGGGTGTGAAATGCGTCTGGCATAATCTGAAATCATGTCATATCCTCGCTTCGTTAGTCGATGTTTGGACTTGAGAATTATCATCTCAGTCGCAGCTGCCAGCTGACTGATGTTGCAAACTGGCCATAACGGCCTGTTAGCAGCGTCTAACATGTCATACATTCGTTGTGCTTCCGACT
>JAWWMW010080994.1:0-12849 GCA_035048345.1 Echeveria elegans
TAGGATGAATCAAATGAATGGACATGATCTTTTTATACTTTTTATTTTAAACATTCCTTTTTATTTGATCCACTCCCATTTTTTTATTATGCATAAAAAATATAAAAAATACCTACTATTTTATATTTGGGACGAAGAGAGTATAAAATGCATAGATAAAATGATACAGTGGTGTGCTTACTAACTTTGAAATTTTGCTCAAGGTTGGTTGACCTATACTTGAACATATACATAAATTCAAAAAAATGCTTCTTTTCTGTATTTTTTTTTATCTTATGTGCAAATTTTCATCTTGATATCTTGAATTTGTATGAATCTAGGATGTGTGGCCAGCAAAATAATTGCACAAGTCAACAATGCAAATTCGGATCCAAATGAGCAAATACAAACCCAAAACTCTGCTCCAAATTCATCATTTCAATTTGTAGTACAAAACTAACCTAAATTTCACGATTGATACAAAATAAAGTAGATCAAATAGGATGACGTCCAATACATATTCCATCCGTCTCATTTTTGATATTATTATTTTCTTTTTTTAGAATTTAAAAATGTTATTCTCATTCTTTAAATAAAAAATTTTCAAATTCGAATTCGGATGTTGTCAAATGTCAACAACACAATACAACCATTGTTTTATGATGTATGATTTTATCTAAAAGTCGATGTGTACTTGAATGAATCCCTTATAAAACTTATCCGTTTTTAGTAAAACACGATCAAAACGAAGTAGTTTTAGTTGGTTGAAAAAGTAGTTTTCGCAATACTAGATCTAATTTCATTTTTATCTCATATTTGCACTCTCCAATTTATTTTTTCCACTTATTTTTATCTTAGATTTCATTTTTTTATAACCGTGCCATGTTCAAAATGACTATATCAACATGAGATGAAGAAAGTACTAATAAAAATTATAAATATATCTATACATATAATAGAATATCTAATCAAATAATCCAACCATCCAATTAAACTTCACATATTTACCAATCAAACTTAACTATATTCCTACATTTACCAACAACATCTAACTAAATTCATTTTCATCCAACTAAACCACTCAATTAAACTTCACACATTTACCAACAACATTTAACTAAACTCATTCCCACCCAACTAAATCATTCCAATTATACTAAAAATAAAAAAAATAAAAATAAAAAATAAAAAATAAAACTAAAACTAAAACTAAAAATAAAAATAAAAATAAAAATAAAAATAAAAATAAAAATAAAAATAAAAATAAAAATAAAAATAAAAATAAAAATTTACACACAACACATGCCTGGTCCGGCCTGATCCATTAGAATTTAAAAATTAAACCACACGAGTCCAAAAATTTACGTCCGTGTTTGACCATTTTGATTGCATATTCGGGACGATACATATCCGTCAGAATTAAAAATTAAAAATTAAAAAATTAAAATTAAAAATAAAATATAAAAATTTAAATTTTAACAGAGAAATAATTTCCATCGGATAAACCACTTGTCCTATTATAAAAAATTAATTTGAACACCCCTACAACCATGTCTGCCACCCTTCCCTCCACCTCATCCTCCGCTCTCATCAACACCAACAGCACCCGTTCTATTCCTAACCCTATCAACAACATCCACCAGATGTACAAAAACCAACGTCCAGCCCCTGTCCTCCCTGATCCATCCCTAAACCAAAATCGAACCGCCTCCTCCTCCTTTGAAAGTGGATGCTCGCTGACTTCCAGCCCCAACACTTTCAACAACAACACCGCCACCACCACAACCCTTGTCATTTTCAGCAGCACCAAGGAATTAAAATTGGAGCGCCATCCATAAGATCTGTCAAACCTAGAATTTACCAAAATTCATCTCCCATCTCTTTCTTTCCCACATCCATATGCTCTTATCAGACATCCCCTCCGCCTCTGTCAACAACAACACCAACGCTTACATCATATGTTATGCTCAGCTGCCTCCGATCCGATTTGGCACCGGCTCTGTTGTTCCAACCCATTCCTACAACCACAATTTCATCCTGAACAAGTCCACCACAGATTCGGCGGAAGCAGAGAAGACGACTATTATGAATCGTCTCCAGGAATTGGAAAAGCAACCACTCGACGACGACAATGATCCTGCCTGTGATAGCGTCTCTGCCATAACCACCCGAAACGAATGGACCGAGAATAACCTTGCGCTGAGCCCCTGACTACACCACATAAGCAGCAACACCAACCGGTTAACACTGTCATAACCACCCGAAACAAATGAAAGAAGGGTTTGGCGGTAACGAGGTTTAAGAAAGCAGCGAGCTTTGTGGTTGAAGATGGAGGAGCGAGCGAACCCGATAAGATGAAGCAGATGATAGACTCGGGTTGGGTCGAGATTAATGGATGATCTTGATGATGACTACTCATTGATTCATGTCTGAGGAGTGGATACGGGTTGCGAGGTCCAGGAGCCGTTGTTCTAGCTTAATCGGCCGAACATTGAAGCCTTCATGGTTGTTGACATGTTGTTTTCGTGCTATACTTTTTGTCTGGGTCTTTAAATCCAAATAGAAAATTAATTTTTTTATTTTTATTTAAAGTCAACCAGTCGCAATAACGGCGCGTGACTGCAATAGATCTAGTTCCGTGTTGTAGCTGCACTGTTACTTCTTTCATCTTTTCGGCACCCTTCGACTCAGAATCTGATTTTGACGTAAACTAGAGAATTGACAATTCTCAGCCGAAGGGTTCCGAAAAGATGAAAGAAGTTACAGTTCAGTTTATAACAACACTGAACAAAACAGATTTGACCTTTGCTGCTTAGGGGGCTTGTTGTGAATATATTACTTCTCCGTTGAAAATGTTCTACATATCGTTAGAAAGCTGATTCAAAGAGCTACAATTCTTTACTTCACGTCAAAATCAGATTCTGACCCGAAGGATGCCGAAAATGGGTGCAAAGTTACGGTGCTGCGAGTGGTAAAACAACACCAAATCAGAATCCTGGCAACACGAACTAATGAAGTTGTACGGAAGTGTCTATAACCCAAAGTTTGTTCAACCATGGGTGTTTAAGACAAAATGTTTTACTCTAGATATTTAAATCCAAATTGACCGTATAGTGGATATTTAAAACTTATTTCATCTTAAATCAAATAGCTTTCGCGGCAAAGTTATGGCTATGTAATTTAAAAGAAGTCATGCAAGATAAATAATCAACAAAATGAAGAACATATGAAAAAACTCAGTTCATAACATCACAAGTTTATGTTATGCACCAAATAAATTATTTAGTTACTTGATAGAGCGTAGTTTGACGCTCGTTTATAACCCTAATACTAGTTTTGTTTTATATTATTCTATATAAGATTACGCTTTTTTGTGTAGTTTTGTATTTCAGGACAAAAATGGGGGAAAAGGATGAATTACACGCTAAAAGGTCGAAGTTAACTCAGAAACTGGATAGAGGAATGATGATGCGCGAGCAGCATTGGAATTGCGCATGCAAGCCCAGACTATGCGTGAGCAGGAGACAAATCCTACTCGGATTAGGATTCCTAGCCGCAAAAGGATTGAAGCTCGAGTTAAAGCTTAGATCACACGCCGTGTACGTGGCCTATAAGTCGAACATTATCTCCATGGAATTTCGAATCCAAGTCGGTTAGGTTTGGAGATAATGTTAAGCGGGTCAGTGGTTAAGATTTGAAAGTAGCATCATTATCTACAAGGGACGAGACCTAGCACAATAAATAGAGTGCTAGGAGGAGGGTTAAAGAGAGCTTTTCTCGACGACACAACACAAACCCTAACCGCCAAAGAAAGAGAGATCGACCGAGAGCCAACAAGAAGCAAGAAGGAACGACGGAGCAATAAGGCTTACGACGGAGTGACGCCCATAAATTCTAAGCTTCTCTTTCCCTGTTCTTAAATTCCTTGTATTGTTTGAACTACTTAATCTATGAATATGTGTTTAGTGATGACAAGTTAATTCACTAGTATCGGTTAAAACTAAAACTTGTACTCGTATGTTTTGAGACGCAACTTTACTTTCGATTATTTGCTTTATTATTAGTTTCTTACGAGCGTATGACATGATTTCGAAGTTGTCTAATTAGGGGAGACTTTAACGGGTAAACTTAATTAGAGAATTAGATTTATAACATCAAACTGTTTGTAGACCGACCGGAGAAAAATATGAGTGAGTCTTAATTCCGTTATGCTAGCGCAGAATTGATTAAGAGAGGAATTAATAACACAGGAGTTGCACCTGACTATGAGTGTGTTCAATTGGATACCTTAACGGGGAGTAATTGGGTGAAACAAATAATCTAACCATGATTAATGTCTATGATAAACAAAGAGTACAAGGATAGTTAGATACCGATGCGTTTCATATTTGATAAAAAAACAAAAAACTTGCTTACGTTTAGTCCTTGTGCGATCTAACTTAACTTGCGCGACCATATTTCTTTTGCACAACCAAACAATCCAATCTTTCTCTTTCTTTCAAGTTTCAGGAACAAAGCGAGAACAATCTAAAAAGACCCTCCCTTCTCCAGTGGATCGACCCTGTACTTACCAGAACTCTTCTAAGCAGAACTGAGAGCACGCGGATTACTATTTTGTCATGCACAACGACGCGCAGTCAAAATTTGGCGCCATTGCCGGGGAAGGAAGGAAGTTAGAGTATCTACTCCAGGTTACACTTGTCTTGTTCTTTTCCCTTTAAGTCTTTCTTAACTATACACCTGACCTATTTTTCGAAGTTGCGCAACACCCGGTCGCGCAACTAAAGACGAAAAATAACTTATTTCTTTTTATCGCATCTTCTACATACATATCGTTATGGACCCCAATAACGTAGTAGGAGACAATGACGAACAAGAGACGCCGGCTTTCCCCGTGAATAATGCCCTGCGCATACGCACAGAAGTCCTGCGCCAACTGAAACAGTTACAAGCCGCTGAAGGCCAACGTCACGCGCAAAACGGTCGTGACCTGAATCGACGCACTGTGTGCGAGATGTCCGTGCCAGTAAACATTGATCAGCCATGGTGTATAGCCCTACCACAAAATGGTAACTTCGAACTAAGGAGTGGTTTAGTTCACCACCTACCTAAGTTCTACGAAATGAGTAGTGACAACCCCGTAAACCACCTGAAAGAATTTTTGGTTGTCGTCACGACGATGAAGACAGACGCCAAAGATGAGGAAGAGCTTAAACTTAAGGCCTTTCCCTTTACTTTGTACGACCAAGCTAAACACTGGATCATGAGCATTCCGGCAGGATCTGTCCGAACGTGGGAACAATTGCAACACAAATTTTTGGACAAGTTCTATCCAGCCGCGAAAATCTCGTTTCTACGTAGGGAGTTAGCTTCGCCGAAGGAAGGGCCAGTGGAAACACTATACGAATATTACACCCGATTTAAGGAATTACAAGGGAATTGTTACAATCACGGGTTACCTCAAAACGTTTTAATTGAAAACTTTTTAAATGGGTTAGTACCAATGGAACTTAGATTACTAAACTCGAGTGCGCAAGGTAACGTAAGAAACTTATATCCGGAAGAAGTATGGAGATTAGTGGAAGAGTTTGCCGATCCGGTTAGATACTAGACTTCGCTGGAAAACACACTCACACGCGCACCACCACAACACGATACATCACATGAAATACAGGAACTAAAGGATCTAATGCTGAAGTTAGTGGCAGTACAATCAGTGAATCAAAAGATGTGCAAATTCTGCAAATTTCCTGACCACAAGACAGACAAATACCCTATGCTCTTCGTAACACCGAAAGACGTCAATGCAATAGGAGGGTGGAACAATAACCGGATACCGCCTCATCAAGGCCAAATGAAATTTGGATTGACCGAGAATGAATTCAGTTGGAAGGATGAACAGAATTTCCAGAAGCAAGTCCCGGACAACCGAGGGCCGCTTCTGCAACAACCTTACCATCCCCCACATAGACGCACAGACACGCAACAACAGCCGCCACACAAACTGCCAAAGAGGTCAGTGGAAGACAGTGTTGCACTGCTCGCGGATATGATGCGACAATCCGAGGAGAGGAACAATAAGAGATTCGAACAAATCGAGACACAACTCTCCCAAATTGCGACGTCAGTATTCGAACTCAATGAGAGTGACGGAAACCTTCCATCACAAGTAATCGAGAACCCTGAGGGAGGAGTGAACGCTGTGACACTACGAAGCGGAAAAATAACAAAGATGTCGGAGTCAAGTAAGAACGTGCAACCAGCTATGCAAATCCAACCTACGCGTAATTCAGAACCAACGAATGCGCAGACATATGCGCAAGCAGACTGTCAGCATGCGCAAACAGGCTCTCCAATTCTGGAATTTAATATTCCAATTGATTCTAACAAGCCTAATCAACCTTTGCCTTTTCCCATATAGGTATCCTGAGTTAAGAAAGCTGAGATGGACCAAGAACTTTGGGAATTGTTCAGTAAAGTTGAAATCAACATTCCCCTGATAAAAGCAGTTAAGCTAGTGCCCAGGTATGCCAAGTTTTTAAAGGAATTATGCACAAATAAAAGACGTACTAATGTTAGTGAATGCATAACTTTTAATGAGAATATATCAGCCGTATTGCAAAGAAGAGTACCACCTAAGTGTCCTGATCCGGGCATGTTTACTATACCATGCACAATAGGCGATGTTACTATTACTAATTGCATGCTAGACTTAGGAGCGTCAATAAACGTATTGCCGTATTCTCTTTATGTATCATTACACCTTGGACCATTACAACCCGCTGGGTTAACCATACAACTAGCGAATCGATCGTGTAAGCAACCGCGAGGAATGATCGAGGATGTACAAGTTAAAATTGAGGATCTGGTATTCCTAGCAGACTTCTACGTGCTAGACATGAAGAGGGAGCAGTCAAGGAAGGATGTAGCGCCCATTCTACTGGGGGTGACCATTTCTTCGCACTGCGCGAACAAAGATAGACGTGCACAGTGACAACTTGACAATAGAGGTGGACGGTAAGGTGATTCACTTCAACATTTTTAAGGCCATGAAACACCCATTGGATGAAGCCACGATACATGCGTTAGATGCGATAGATGACCTGGTGACTGATGCGTGACCACACCGGGCAAGCAATTCACTTGCGCAAGTCATCAGCGACTCGGTCTATCGAGAAAAGGATACCCTTATGCTGGATACGGAAGTAGTAACAACCTTAGAGGCATTGGACATGGCAGAGACACAGAAGGGTAATGAGACAATTGAGTTGTGTCGCGCAGATAAATTATTGCCCTTGATTTAACAAGCGCCAAAGCTGGAACTTAAACAATTGCCTGAGCACCTTAAATACATTTTCCTAGGCACAAACGATGCATTACCAGTGATCATAAGGAAGAATCTGGAGCAGAACCAAGAGGCGCAACTGATGGAGCTGTTGCGCAGGCACAAGCGCGCGATAGGATGGACCATTGTAAATCTCACAGGAATCAGTCCAGATGTTTGCATGCATCGGATATTGCTAGAGGATGGAGCTAAGCCATCACGTGAGCATCAGAGGAGACTCAATCCGATAATGATGGAAGTATTACAGAAAGAAATACTCAAACTACTCGATGTCGGAGTAATCTACCCAATCTCGGACAGCAAATGGGTCAGCCCAGTCCATGTCATACCCAAGAAAGGAGGAATAACTGTAGAAAGGAATGCCGAAGGTGAGCTAGTACCTAAGCGTTTTCAGACCGATTGGCAAATGTGCATAGACTACCACAAACTGAACTCTGTCACGCGCAAGGACCACTTTCCTCATCCGTTCATGGACCAGATGCTAGACCGACTAGCAGGTAAGCCCCATTTCTATTTTCTAGATGGTTTTCTGGTTACAATCAAATACCTACTGCAGCTGAAGACCAGGAGAAGACGACATTTACATGTCTATTTGGAACATTTGCGTTTTGACGCATGTCCTTTGGATTATGTAGTGCGCCAGGTAGGTTTCAACGACTAGTAATGAGCATTTTTCTGACATGGTATGTCGTTGTATGGAAGTTTTTATGGACGATTTATGGTGTAAGGTGAATCTTAATGCTAGAAAACCTAAGTATTAGAACGTTGCATATCTAAGAATCTGGTACTCAATTATACAAAATGTCATTTTATGGTATCACATGGAGTAGTGCTGGGACATATAGTATCAGCTGACGGAATTAAGGTAGACAAATCAACAATCGACCTTATTTCTAGTCTTCCCTACCCTAAAAATGTACGTGACATTAAATCTTTCTTAGGACATGCAGGGTTCTATAGACGTTTTATTAAGGATTTCTCTAAGATTACTTTGTCATTATCTACCTTCCTACAAAAAGATGTCCTTTTCGAATTTACTAATGAATGCATGGAAGCTTTTGACAAGTTAAAAGAAGCGTTAACATAAGCACCAATCATACAACAACCGGACTGGAGTCAACCATTTGAACTAATGTGAGATGCAAGTGACTACGAAGTAGGCGCAATACTTGGTCAATGCGAGGACAAGAAGCCTCACGCAATATACTACGCATCACGCGCACTAGACACCGCGCAAAGGAATTACACAACTACAGAAAAGGAGCTATTAGCTATAGTGTTTGCTTTAGAAAAATTTCGTTCTTATTTACTTGATGCTAAAATAATTATTTTCACTGATCATGCAGCACTTAGGTATTTAATGAAGAAGAAATAAACCAAGCTGCGCCTTATGCGTGGCTACTTTTGCTCCATGAGTTCGACAATGATGTACGAGACAAAAAGGGTATAGAGAATACTTGGCGGACCACCTAAGCTGAATTATAAAGGAAGAAGAGGAATGCAATATCAACGAAAGCTTTCCGGATGAACACTTCTTCTCCGCGCAAGGTAAGGTACCATGGTACGCGCACATAGTGAACTACCGGGTCTCAGGTACGTACCCGAACTCATATTCTAGTACTCAGCGTCATCGTTTGAAACATGTTGCGAAACAATATCTATGAGATGACCCATACTTGTGGAAAATAGGAGCTGACCAATTACTTAGATGTTGCATCCCTGATCATGAAATAGAATCCGTAATTAGCTTTTGCCATGAACATGCATGTGGAGGACACTTTGGTCCCAAACGAACTAGTAGAAAGATTTTAGATAGTGGATTCTATTGGCCTACCTTATTTAAAGATGCATATAACCATTGTCGAAAATGTGATAAATGTCAACGAATGGGTAACATATCTGCTAGAAACGAAATGCCACAATGCCCTACCGTTGTAGACGAAGTATTTGACTTATGGAGAATCAATTTTATGGGCCCCTTCACTAGTTCATTCAGATTTGAATATATATTGTTAGGCGTAGATTATGTGTCTAAATGGGTTGAAGCTAAAGCTACACATCAAGATGGTGCCAAAACCGTAGTGTCATTTTTGTGCACTAACATATTTTGCCGGTATGGTGTGCCCAAGGCACTCATAAGTGACAAGGGAACACACTTTTGCAACCGTGTAGTGGCGCAAGCATTGAAACAATATGGAGTTAAGCATCAGACTTAAACAGCTTATCACCCACAGACCAACGGACAGGCCGAAATTTCAAACCGGGAGGTCAAAGAAATTTTAGAGAAAATGGTGCAACCTAATCGGCGCGACTGGAGAGCGCGACTAGATGACGAGCTCTGGACGTATCAGACCGCATACAAGACACCAATCGGGACGTCACCATTTCGGCTAGTCTAAGGGAAAGCATACCATCACTACACTAAACTGGCAATTTAGCGACCACCAATTAACAACCAACAAAAATGGTCGCAAACAACAAGAAATCGCTAAATTTGGTGTGAAAAAATCCCAAGAAAATTTAGCGTCCATTTAGCGACCACGTGGCCGCTAAAAATGGAGCAAAATTTTTACGCCAGATATTTGCGACCATGTGGTCGCTAATTTTAATAAAAAAATTCAATTCTTTTTATTATATTATAACATTAGTGACCACGTGATCGCTAATCTAATTCTTTAAATATTTTTGAAAATTTAAAATTGAATTTAAAATTTTTTTAAAAATTTAGAATTAAATTAGTGAACTTTAAATATTTTTAAAAAAATTAGAATTAAATTATCGAACACGTGGTCGCTAATTTAATTCTTTAAATATTTTTGAAATTCAAAATCAAATTTTAAATATTTTTAAAAAATTAAAATTAAATTAGCGACCATGTGGTCGCTAATTTTTGAAATTGAAGGCGCCAAGTTGAAAATTAGCGATCACGTAGTCGCTAATTTTTGAAATTAAAGGCGTCAAGTTGAAAATTAGCGACCACGTGGTCGCTAAAATGCTAATTCACATCGCCTATATATAACGATTCCTACTCTCTCCCTCATTTCATCAACTTAATTACCAAATATTCCATCAACTTCACCACCACAACATCATTTTCCAAACCAACTTACCAAATCATTCCATCACCTTCACGTGGTCGCTATTTTTATTTATTTTATTTTTAATTAAAAAATGAAAATAAAATATATAAATTATTTTTTTAAAATTGAATTTAAATATTTAAATATTCAATAAATAAATGAATAAAATATTAAAATAAATATAATCAGCGACCACGTGGTCGCTAAATGTCATTTAGCGACAGATCTTTTAGCGACCAAAATTGCTAAAGTGGATTAGCGACCAAAACAGTGGAATTTGCGACCACATTCCGTGGTTGCAAAATGACATTTTTTTTGTAGTGCATTTACCAATCGAATTAGAGCATAAGGTTTATAGTGCATGAAAGGAATGCAAATGAATGAACTGGAGGAATTGCGTTTGGACGCATATAAAGGATTGCACGACTACAAGGCTAAGACCAAGCTCTATCACGACAAGCATGTACTTAGACGTACGATTAAGGATGGTGACCAAGTGTTACTATTTTCGTCTAGATTAAGGTTTATGTCAGGCAAACTAAGAAGTCGATTGACCGGACCATACAAAGTAGTCAAAGTATTTCCCTACGGCGCAATAGAATTGGAAAACGAGCAAAGTGTGAAGGTGTATCACGGAGGACATGTGGGACAACCACCAGCTATTCCATTAGAAGTACCGATCATCGAAGAAGAGATACGGCCAGCGCAAGTAGCTGCGCAAACAGACCACTGTGCGCAAGGAATTGCACAGGCTGGCCAAACAGACATTTCAACAGATAAATCAAGGAAAGCCGCAATCTATGCAGCAAGCGACACGTACGACTATGACCCAACAGAACAGACATTTGACTCAAAGGAGGATGCCAAGTTAGTAGACGTTGAGGACCGAGCAAATGGTAGTCCGAAATGGAATGAAAATCAGGTTGGTATTGAGGACGCGGAGTCTCATACGCATCATGTGTCTGATGAAGAAGACATGATAGCAAAGGGTACAGTAAGACTCAAACCACCAACTCAACGCTCTGACCATGGATCACTTGTACTGCAAGTCGTGATCAGAGATGTGCAAGTATTGACCTGTTTAGTCGACACAGGCGCAGGCAAGAATGTTCTACCACACTCGATATACAAAATAGCCAACTTGTCGTCACTTGAGCCATATGGTGGAGAACTTTGGTATGGAGACCAATTCGCACTCAACGTGAGGGAGTAGTCAATGAGCAAGTATGGATAGAAGGGTACCCAATACCGATAGAATTTGTAGTAGTCAAGGCACCAAAAGGCATGAGCGTAACGTCGCAAGTCATCCTTGGAAGACCTTTCCTAGCCACGACGAAAGCAAATATAAATTTTGATTCATACACGGTTACTCTAAATTTGTCTAATGCTTCTCCTAATTTTGATAATAGAGGATGGCTATTGCGCAGGAACCCGCACAACAATGCATATCATCAGGGAAGGAAAAATGCCCAAGGATGAGCGTTCAAACAAGTGTGGGGGGACCACTATGCGCAAAGTAAGAGGTAAGGTCGAGCTAACGACGTTAAACGAAGGCACTTGTCGGGAGGTAACCCGTCAATTTTAAATTTCATTTTTTTAGATCTAAAGAAAAAAGAGAAAAAATAATATAGTTAGAAAATTTGGACGCGCAATGAAAATTAGTACACGCAAACGACTGCGCATGAAGGCAAGGACGAATTGACCGTGCCTTGAGTCCATGCACCCTTTGATCATCTTAGCCCACACGGCCCAGCCCATTAGAAATCCTATATAAACTCTTTTCTCCCCTTCTATCCCTCACTACCCGCGCACAACACAAATCCAACCTAACGGCTAGAAAATTCGGAGCAAAGATCAAGTTCGGCCTCGCATTGGTGGAAAAATGAATGAAGATTAGGCCGACTTATAAGGTGACAGCAGGGGGTATGATCAGATACTACCTCAGCCGTGTGCATGGGATGGATCACATGGACGGACCACCATCATAAGGCTGGAGTTCTTGAGCCGGAGCAAACTAATGAAGATGAAGGGTATTCGGCTCTTTGAAGATGGAGAAGTCGAATGGGTATATGAAGGGTATGAGATCGTGTCTCTCAACCCTGGTATTCCGATGGATGAAGGTGTTACGCAAGAGGAATGACTGCGCAGACAGCGTGAGCTGGAGTCTGCGCAGAGGGCACCAAGGCGCAGAGGCTGAGTACCTGTGGATGGACCCAGAAGCGCAAAGGCGCTGTATGATTAATGTTGAAAGGGTAATGGAGTTCCACGCCCTGGCCAATGTCAGCTGGAACTTAGAGCCGCCACCTGAATGGAGATCGGAAATGCCCATTCCATTCGGATACCGCAAGTGCGAGGAAGTTACGGATGAAGGAAGCCGCGATGATGATATGGAAGACTTGGAAAGCGAGGATGAGACCGAAACTAGTGGGTAACCGACGTTATAGG
>JAWWMW010081041.1:0-12839 GCA_035048345.1 Echeveria elegans
ACAAGAACTAACCAGTGTCGATCTTGGAACCTTTAGAATATTTAGGCTAGGTTATAATTGAACTTAAGTAGCCTAGGTATTACTACACTCACCACGTACAAATTCATGATTAAGTTACGGAGGAACCGTGAGTATCAAAGACGGTTTGACTTGCGAATGATAAAGGTTGTGTTGGAAAATTGTTGAAAGAAAATGAGGGTGCGTCCATTTTGTGAACCATTTTTAAAAGCATTGCAAGCCTCGAACGGAATAAAGCCATTCATTAGATGAAATATTGAAATCTTTGAAATGTCTAGTACGAGATTGACTATTCAAACATTAAAAATGTATTCAATAAAAAATGAGCCATTAATATTCAAAATAAGGACCAGAACATGAAGTTCATCCTAAATATCCCACATTGGTGGGTGGTGGAAAATCATGCGCATTAGTAAATAAACGCATGAAAGCATGTGTACGTTGACGAATTTGTACACGTGTGAGTATTAAATATGATGTTTTTGAGAAGTTATATGAGTTATGACTTGCCCGCATGTTTGACATGCGCGTCGAGTCGACCGGGGATACGGGGCAGCGGGTCAAATTGTCACCCCTAATTGATGTATCTAAATTGTCCACATCAACTTAGTCCAATGAACTGTGGCTGGCTGCGCCCTTGAGGAGCAGCAGCGTGAGTCTAGAGTCGGACATCTTCATTGGGTGAATTAAATTGTGTACGTACGTGAGTGCATGCATTCATGGAAGTATTAAAGATTCATTAACGTTGTTGTTGGTGTTGGGTTTTTATAGGTTGTGGGGATTGTGTTGGAGAGTGGTTTACGCTTTGTTGTGCGGTTGATTTATATTGATGGTGATAATTAGATGGCCAAGCGCGCATGTTGATTTTCCTTTGTTCAACCATTCATTATAAAAACATAAAAATGAAGAATAATAAACTATATGATGACATTTTACATCCACAGACACTCCCTGTGAATATGAGACTCAAAGGAGTAAAGTTCTGCTTATGGACGACAATATCCCATTCAGGGACAACATCAATCAAATTTGCTTGTGTTTGTCGAGCATTTCAAAAGCCATATTTGGCATTGGATTGAAGCAGCTGCTTTTGGGAAGCTGGTCAAGCTGCCAATGGCGTCTAGGTGACCGAGACATTTTTGCAATCAAATCATGTACCTGCAGGCGCGGCAAACTTTTGGTCAGAAATTATTCAATATAGCAAGATCTAAAATAAAGAAGTCAGTATAATATCTAGTGGAGATGGCTCGGAGAGAAACTATCTTTAGTCTCACTACTCACAAGTTCACTACTATAACTAGACGAGAGATCATTTGTTTTGTAGTTTTACTAGGTTCAAGCAGGTACCTCCCAAACTCAGACTATTGTCACTGGCTCAGTGCTCCAGCAGTTGAGGAAATCATCAGGTAACTGCAAAAATGTGAGACCTTGTGTAAATCTTAATCAATTGACTGAGTAACATTCAATTACTGAGCAAGAACTTTCCATACAATAGCGAGATGTTTATTTACGATCATTAAACTTACGTGTGAATTTCATTGAACCGGTACAGTTAACCCATTCTTCTGCATTCTTCTTCAGCCACTGGGATATTTTAATCCTTCTTTCCACTATAGCATCTTCTTCATCTTTTAAAATCTGGTGGTGTACGTTGGCAGACTGCAGCGATTCAGCTAGCCCAGCGAGTTCTCTACCGATGTCTTCTTTCTTGCACTCCAACACCTCTGCTTCAGCTTTGGCTTTTTTCAAAGCAGATTCCAGTTCAGCAATTTTTTGGGAGCACTCTGATATCTTTTGAGGGAATGCATCATGCTTCTCCTCAAGTTCATTGGCCTTTTGTACCAGCTTGTAAGTGCTTTCTTTGCATTCATAAACCTCTTCCATGAAAGCTTCATGATGTGCCAACTCCTTTCTTATATCCTCATTCTCTGTAGATATTTTACGTAATTTATCAAGCATTTCCGAAAGCTCAGCCTTTTCTTGTTCTAAAAGCGAACCCTTTTCAGTAAGGGTTTGGAGTGCTAACTCAAACTGCTGCTGGCACTTTCTGAAGTCTGCCACGCTGGTCACTTTTAGCCCAACCAAAATTTCTTTGGCTTCACCAACTGTCAATAAGTTAATTTTGGTTGGATTATGGCTGATGGCTCCTGGATAAGCTTCTCTGTATTTGTGCAATCGAACAAGAGCTTGCTCGACATCAGATACAGGAGATGGAAGAGCAAGCATTTGATTCTCCATGCCATTGTCAACGTGCTCATTATTGGTTTGGTCAGTGTGCACGATGGAATTAATTGCTTTGAAATGAGCATGGCGGTTTTTTTTAAACCATCTGTGGACCTTAAAATCAAAAGACATGTTAGTAAAAAGTTCTATCATATTTATCATGTGCGTCATTCAATTGAATAAATCTTACTGAATCCACACGGACACAGTCCATCATCCCTTTCTGTTGTCGAGCTTTGCTGCAAAGACAATAGTCCAGTCGAGGTTAGTTTAAACGAAAGTAGCTTATCAGTAGAAACAATATGACAGACACTAACTTGAATGTGAAAGTCATGCCTTCCATCTCTGCCCGTGGTGGCCTTGAGAATGCATTTGCTTCGAGGACGAACCTCATTTCATCAATCTGCAAAAAACACTTCAAAAATTTCAATCAAACGGACAGGAATAACAAGGTGCAGAAAACATAAAAATTATTAAATCTATAGATTCTGCTTTGTTTAACCACTAGGGAGGCTTTCAAATGCTTAGCACAACACATAAAAACTCATAAAAGCGGGCATAGAATCGACAATGATCAAGACAGATTTTCCGAAGATCTAGTGTCACACGCATCACCACACACACTGAAATGGGTGGAGTCCGTTATACCCGTTGCAAAACCAAAAACCTTCCTAATAATTTCAGCGCGCTTTATATATATGAAACCAAGCAAAAAAAAAAGCCCTTGAAATCAAATGATTTTCGATTGCTTAGATCGACAGAGCAAAAAGATCGGGCAAAGTTTTAGCCATCTTTCGTAACTCAGTCCCCAGCAGGTCACACAGACATACACTAACACTACTCTTCAGTAATTGAACACATCAGAATAATAATACTAATTCGAAAAAGAAAAGAAAAAACACTCAACTCGATATCAGTCAAAAAATAATACTATTTCGAAAAGAAGAAAAAAACATTCCGGCGCAAAGAGAAAAAAAAGGATCAAACTTTAACACAAAAAACCGATCCTCACGACATGAGAAATCGTAACAGCAAAACAGAACCAACAGCAGAGCAAGCTCTGACTCGGATCGGAAATGGGACAAAGCATGCACGAATATCTTGCACCGAATCCGATCAGGAGAAACACTCGATTCGAATTCAATGGAGAAGGACGATCCAGCAAGTTTGGACTACTCAATCATCATAAGAACAATCGAATTCGAATAAAACAGGAAATGACAAAAAAGGAAGTAGAGATTTGAGACCTCCTCTTGATTGAAGCGGAAGGTGTATCTGCCTGACATTTTGCTGCTCTAAGCTAAGCTGGCGGTGTCAGTGTCAGGGAACTGAGTCGTCCAAGAGGAGTAAACAAAGAGCGAGTAGAAGTTGACTGCTGTCCGAAAAATCACCTGGAAAGGAGCAGAGGCCGAGACAGAGACAAAGACATAGAGACCGATAGGGATCGGTTGGTTTTATATTTTGGGCTGCAGAGGCCCACAAAGTAAGACATTATTTTCGATAGGAACGCACAAAATCCATTCGGACACGCAATCGGAATCCGCCAGTATCAGAAGTTTTTGGTCGGTGCAAGTGCAAGATACCCGACCCAAATAGTACGAATACGGTCACATTCACTGTCAACATTTAAAAAAAAAAATCGGTACATAAAAATATGGATTTTTAATAATTTCAGCCATTTTTAAATTTTGAATTCCAAACTACATCACTTCTCAAATTTCTTTCCAAAATAAAATCTCTTATCTGCGCTCAACGAGTAAGGGTGTAAGACGGTGTTTTAAACAGGGCATATAGATGAGTCAGCAAGTTTTGGGCGACAAGTCGTATTTCATCCTAATCAGTATAGCTTATGTGGTAAAATAACAAGGTCGACCTTTTCTCTCTCCTCCAGGCGACCATCGATCGACATCGAAACCTCTATCGTCCATTCGCATCGTCCGCAAATATCCAATCGACTCCAGGGGAGGAGCCAAAGCAAGCCCAGGGTAGGCTTTCGCCCACCCTGAAACAAAAAAAAATTCAAATACAATCTTTTGTTGTTCCTCCGCCTACTTCTGCCTCCAGTTCTGGCACTGCTTCTGCCCCTCAGCCGTCCTTCCGCCCTTCGTCGCATTTCATAGCCGTCCGCACCTCGGCAGCCGTCCAATCGTCATCAGCCCAATGTCATGTCCCTCAATCCTCAACCTCAACTCCTCAGGACTTGATTCCGCAACGTGATGGTTTGAAATAAACGCTACGATTTTGAGGGTTTAGTTTCGGGAATTTGTTTTTGATTTATCGAATTGGGACGTTTGCGGCAATAGGGGGAATTTGGTTTCAATTTGAAGATCTGTTTGTAGTTCGGGTGGTTTTGTGACATCCGCTGTCGGCATTTCCACTGGTAACCCATACGTACCTAATTATTTTTCAGGTGGAGTTGAACTTGAATGAGGTACGCAGCCACAAGCGCCTGATTATTTATTAGGAGAAGTTTGAAGAGGTACGCAACCGCAAATGCATGATTTTTTACCAGATGAAGTTCCAAAATGTCCGTCGCAGTAAAAGCCTAATTTTATATCAGGTGGAGTTGGAAGAGATCTGCAGCCGCACGTGCCTGATGTTTTACCAGGTGAAGTCCGCTGCGGTACAAGTCTTTTTTTACCAGGAATAAATCTGCAGCAGCACATGCGTAATTTTTTTTGCTGAACTGGATTTATGTAAGAGTATGTTTTGTGTTATTTTGGTGTGTGCACTACGATGAAGCTAGAGATGAAGTGAATACATTGGCAGAAGAAAAAACCAAAAGCGTCATCAAAGACTTGCTTTCTCCTTGATCGGTTAATGGATGGACACAGCTAATTCTAACCAATGCTAATACTTCAAAGATTTGTGGATTACTGATTTCAAGGCCTCGGCAACTAAAGATCATCCTTTTCGCTTGATCTCCGTCAAAGCTCCTTTCATGACCAACCGGTAAAATCAGTATATTTCTGAATCTGATGGGTTTAAGAAGGTCTTGGGTCTTCGATACAAGAAAGGTAGAAAAAAGGGCGGTTTTCCTTGCACATATTTCTTCCAGATGCCGAGATGGGCTCAATGCATTAGCTGAAAAATGGAGTTCGGGATCTGCTTTCGTGAGTAATCATATCCCAAGGAGTTCTAAAAAACTTGGACTTGTATCCCCTTTTAGCCTCAAAAAATGCCTTATACGTTCACAAATTCTATAATTTCGCCCCCTCATTTTATTTCCTGTCTCCGCCACTGACTGGCGCCACTCCACCATGTCTCCTCATGCAGCCTCCCGCGCCGTGTCCTTTGTCTTCATCCACCCCGACTCCTCTCCACCTCCGCCCTTGAGGTGCTGTTCTAACCGCGCTTAACATCTTTGTATGCCGCATCAACAGCTGAATCACACAAGACATGTTGAATCACTCAAATAAGGTGACTCACCTTTAAGCACGGTTCGTTTTTGCGAAATACGGATAGAAACATCGTCTATCCCAATTTGACATATTTTGGAAAAGAATGGAAATCAAAATTTTGATTTGGCGTAAGTAGATTCAATGTGAGTGACACGATTTTCACAATGATAGTGTAAATGTATTAGAAAGCTCCTCTAACCCCTTAATAATTCCATTGTCTAACCCCTTTTATATATATATATATAAAGTGAGGAATTATTAAGGGGTTAGACAATGGTCGTGGATTTCTGGGATTAGAGATTTGGAGGAAGGTATCGGAGGAAGTGGTGTTTGCGGATTCGGTCTGGATGCGGGTCTACTTGTGTAAATGAAAGAGATTTTTAATGTTTGGATTAGAAAACGATTGAAATTAGGTTGAATGAGATTAAAAAATTAGGGAATGATATATTGATGAAGAATATTTCAATTAATACTCCAGACAATTTTACAATATTTTCCTCGGATGAAAAGATCGTATCCATTAAAATAAATTATCAAATGGTTATAAATGTTAGGTAAGAGTGGTTTCTATGTGATCCGATATCGTTGTGAGACAGAATGACATGATCTAATCCACTAATCAAAATTTTATGGTACATTGTTAAATACAGAATCTTTAACAACACAGATGAAATGTAACAAGGCATATGAAAAATGTAACATAAGTTTCAAAATGTGACATGACAAAGAGTGAAATGCAACAATGTGTATATCAAAGTTTAGAATTACATATTTTGTTGACTTGTGACACTTTTGTTACATCTGACAGAATAATTATCAAAATTAATTCAATAACAGAATGTTCGAATACATGGAGTATCAAAAGAATATTATTCTCACTTTCCTAAATCATAATCTTTTAATTTTGTGTGAATATATTATCATGTTGTATTGATAAAATGATTAAAATAACTATTAATTCTAAATTAATCAAATGTGTTAATATTTCTATTAAGGCGATTACAATTTTGTTCTCTAATCCTACGAACTACGAAGAGTTAAGTGTCTCTCTTGAACTTATCTCAAATAATAACATGCCTGATAATGAAAGAAACAATGCAATTGAACTCATAGTTTGTTTAGGACAACTCAAATTCATTTAAATGTGATTTGAACTCATTCACAACTTGTTTATCCCGAAAACTTTGTTCAATAATATCAAACTAGCATTGATGCTCCAAAACACGTAATTTTGAATCTCGTAAATATTTGCTTTAATTTCAGCCTTAAACTCCAAAAAAGCAAACCTTATGATTATTACACTTAGTAATTGTGTCATTCGACTCATTTACACCTCGATTCAAAAATTACTCACAGGGGCAGATCCAAACCTAGGCCACTTGGGATCTAGCCCAAGTATTTTCAGCCTGATTGATGAGTCGTATGCATACGCTCATCTAATGATCTTAACCCATGTGTTTTATTGCACTTGTGTATTTAAAACTACTCATTTTGTGTAGTTTTACTTTTCAGGTGTATGGGATAACAGTACCTTTCATGCTTTGAAAACTTCCAGAGTAAGGATCATTGATCCGATGGAAATGAAACAAAAAAAAATGATGGAAAGCTAGCTCATAAATCTTCAATTCTTATGTCAACCTCAATGAGTGATTCAAAATTTCAAATGCTAAGAGAGTCAAAACGAAGCTAGAAAGTTAGAGAGTGGCATGGGCAGTTAAGAAAAAACTGACCGGATGACAAACAATTTGGGCAGCCAACTTACACATCACTCGCGCCGCTAGTACTTCATCATCCGCGCAAATGTGCTGATGTCCTCATGGTGTCAGCGACAAAATTTTCAATTTTGGCTGATTTTTTATATTTTTAAATAAGTATAAACGTGAAATAAAAATCATAGCTTTTTGTCAGACTTTAGAGGCAGGAACGTAAGAATAGAGAGCTACAGCGAGAAGCCGCGGGGGAGAAGTCTTGGATCATCCATTCAATTTCTCCATAATACTTACTTTATTGTATTAATAAGGATGATGTATTTCGTTACTATTATGAGTATCTAATTTATAGTTGCGGTTTGAGAGACAAACACTTATGAAGAACTGTTTTGAAATTTGAGCTTAATATTAATTTCATTGTCATGCATTAATCCTTGTTTGAATTATTATGATTCTAACTTGCTAGTATATTTGAGTATTTGTGTTTGTGACTTGTCGTAAAGTGGTGTCACGATACAAGTCAAAAGAAATTTATAATTACTAGGGTGACCTAGTGTCATACCCAAGGGAACGGTGGAGACAAAGTTATGTAAACTATTTACTCGAGATAATTCTAAAGAAAAAGAAGAGGGCTTTATATTGGTTTTGTGGACAAATGTTAGTAAACTATCTAAATTAGATGACAAAAATCTAACTTCATTAGTAGTACTCATGGTTTATTTTGAACATGTTATAAAATAAAGTAGAATAATATTGAATTGATTTTAATGTAGGACTAGTTATGCACACACGATGTAAATCTCACTGGTCTGTTTTTTGAAATACAAAAATACATGCAAACTATATGACGATAACAACTTCCGCGCTGAGTTGTTAACGTAGAACTCAAGTCCGTTAGCCGCATGTGATCACATATAGGCTAACTTCATTGAATACTCTCTAAACTAGTCTTTTGTTGATCAATAGCCGCAGGAAGTCACATATAGGCTATTTCTTGACTAAAGAATATTTAACCTCGTACATTACTAGCTTTTGCCCTTTTCGATACAATAATATCCTGGGTTCATCCAATGAGATTCTTCCCCGAGATTGTGTACTCATGGGTTTCTATTAGACATCATAGACAATAACTAATATACATCACATATGAGTAGGCTAAATATATTTATTCTAAACTCAAAATACTTCATAAAAATGTATGTAAACATGTTCAAACACTCATGAGTACAAAGGATCCATTGGATTCCTTCATGAGGTTAGAACAAATTACATGAGTACACTAAAAAGAAAGTAAAAACGAAGAGAACGAGTAGAAGAGCTCGGAACATGGACGAAGCTTGGCCGGAACTGAAGTGATGGAGTAGCCCCCCTCGAGGGGGCGCTCTCCCTTGTGGAGAGAATCTGGTTTTTTATGCAAAAAATCTATCTTGAAGCCTTGGAGTGAAGCTCCTTTTATAGTGTGGATCGAAAACCTTCTTGAAGCCTTGGAGTGAAGCTCCTTTTATAGTGTGGATGGAAAACCTCCTATTTATGCTCCATTAAAGTGGAATTCCAACCTTTTTCATTACTTGTTTAATTGCATCAATTGAATCCTCCTCATAAAGCTCCATCACATTTCCATAATTTAGGTATGATTTTACTTTAACGGACGAACTGCAGGTCGATCTACAGTTGATGCTTGGACTGGACACGCAGCAGCGTCTTATTCACTGACAGACTCGTCTGCTGATCTTCATATCTTCTTGCAGCTAAAACTGTAGGTTAAGCTATAGATGCTCAGTTATTTACACAAAGACTCAATGTGAGTTTTAGTGCTTCTAGAACATCTTCCTTTGATATCTTGGAGAACAAGTGTTGCAACGGCTCTCTGAATTCTGACTTGTCGACTTTCTCATTCTCCTTCTTACGATCTTTTTTGAGATATTCCATTCTTCCAAAATATTAACCTTTATTACATAAGTATACCTTCTGATATGCATTAGATTTTCACTCCTCTATTTGAATGACCTTTAGGTTGAACTACAGATACTGATGTAGGTCGCCTCCATGGTTGTGAACAATTTTCATGAGTCGTGGGTTTTCTTCGGTATACTCTTAAGAATGCAGCACACTTAGTCTGTACATGGCCTGATTTGTGACAGAATTGACATGTTAGAGTCTTTGAGCTTCTGATATCGACTTGTGTTGTAGGAGCTGTTGTAGGTGTCTCTTGAACTGATGTTTCAGGAAATTGACTTGTAGAAGCGGCCGGGACAAATATGGTTTCCTCTTCTAGTTTTTGACGTAACTGATTCTAGTCCAGGATGTCCACGATTACATGGCCTTTGAGCAGCTATGACTTTGCTTATGTCTCTAGATCCAGTATTCATCATGTTGATGAACTTCTTTTCTTTGGCCTGCTCATATATGGTGACTTTGTGGGCACTGACTTCCTCTTCTAAATGTTCCTTCAGTTTAGAAATGTTCTACTCTAGTTTGGCAATTCTCTCTTCGTGAGCTTACTCTTAGATCTTCAGGTTGCAGGCTTCCTTGAACAGGGAGGTGTTAATTTTCAATGTCTTAGTCTACTGTTCGAACAGTTCTTCATACTTCTTTGTTATAGCCTTGTCTGTAGGTTCATCTTCATATTCGTCTTTACTTGATCTCATTACATGATGAATTTCCATTAGTCTTTGATGTAGAGGCCATTATTCCATTCTCTTCACTGTCGGATTGTTCTGATTCTGAACCGGTGGACTTCGAGAGCATGACATTCTTCTTACTCCTTAGAGCAGTAGGGCATTCCTTCCTAAGATGACTGAATCCCTTTCACTCAAAGCATTGGAGCTTATCAACATGGTCCTTAGAATAGTTCTTCTCGGGAGGATCTTCCATCCGTTCATGCTTTGAGTTTGTTGGTTATTTGAGCTCTTTGGATCATATGTGTCCCTCTTCTGATTGTCACGATCTTTGAACTGTCATTTGACAAACCTTTCTAGCTTTTTGATCAGTAAAGCTAAATCTTCTGAACTCTCATCTTCAGGTCGAGCTACATGTGAAGCTATTGAAGGGACTTTAACATTAAGACCAATGTTGTGATTGGTTTTTTTCTCTCATTCTTGCTTGTTGATTAGGCTTTCGAACATTTGTAGCTCTCCCATGAGTTCATCTAGGCTGAGGTTGGATAGATCCTGTGAGTTCGTAACTGTGCAAATCTTCATGTTGAAGCTCAGAGGTAATGATCTTAATGTTTTCCTCACTAGGACTTCATCACTCATTGTTTGGCCTAGACCAGCAGCTTCATTGGAGACATCCATAAGTGTTGTTGTAAAGTCTGCTACAGAATCTCGATCACCCATCTTTAGTTGCTCGAACCTGGCTGTGATTATCTGCAGTTTATTCTCCTTGACTTTGGAGGTTCCTTCAAAGTAAGTGCATAAGATTTCCCATGCCTTATTGGTTGATCTGCAGTTGATGATGAGTTTAAAGTTCTTTTCATTAATCACAGCAAACAAGTTATTCAGAACTCTTGAGTTGTAGGATGCCCGTTCCTTTTCCTCTTCCATGACGACTTCTTCTTGGGCTCCAGCTTTCCTTCAGTGTTTGCTGCAACTGGAGGTTCCCATCCGTCTTCAATGGCTTCCCACGCTTCCTCTCCAATGAATCTGATGAAGGCTTCCATCCGAGACTTCCAATATCCAAAATTTATTCTGGAATCCAGGAGCGGTGGTCTTGATATACTTCCTCCTTCTTGCATAGACATCTTTAACTGCTGATCGATACTCTGTCTCGTCGAGTAGCGGCTTTGATACCAATTGATATTCTATCGGTGTGATAGAAGTTAAACCCAGGTGAACTTATAGGTCTAGCTATAAGCCGTGTTATAGCGGAATGTATAACTATGTATATGCAACAAATATTTGCTAACCCACTTCAGCATGTCTGCCTACGTGTGGAGAGTCTCGCTCAGATTAATAACTTTTGTTGTTCCCGTGAACTTGTACAAAGGATCTTTTATGCTAAACCTTAGCAACCACTATAACGAGTCACTCAACTAAGAGATTATTACAAAACCATTCTGAAATCCCTCAGAACACTAGCAATTCACATTCCCTCGCACTGAGCAGCCCTTAGATTGATCAACTGGTACCTCCAGCTGTGAATGATCACTTGCTGAACCTATAACTCCTCTAAAGATAGATCTTCAGTTACAAAGATGCTTGAACAAGGAGGATGACTTTGATCTTGAATGGTAAGCCTTGAATTATGTTCTGGTTAATTTTCTTATGAGCATTCGATCTCTATTTATAATGCTCAAGAGAAGCATCGAGTTCCTTAAATCGAATTTAGAAATATTTTCTAATCTTGATCTTTTGGAAATATTACTAATTCCTTGGTGCTTCGGACTCCTTTCCTATTTTTGTTTCCTACTTTCGTTTTAGAAACCCAGAATTAATCTTCACGCTTATAGAAGTCTGGTATTTCTAAAACCCCTTTTTAGAAATATTCTGAATCTGAGCAGTGGATCTATAGCTTGAGTTGTAGCTTGAGCTTCAGGTTGTAGCTTGACCTCTACGTTCTTCTGCAAACTATTTCTCTACAGGTTGAGCTGTAGGTCTATCTCTGGCAGGACTTCAGATTCTTTATCTTCAATTTTACCTCCAAAAGATGTCATACTCCATATGTACTCTTATGGAATAAGATGAGGTTTATTAATTTGGAGCCATGACATTTCCAAGAGAGGTGGGATCCTTGGAACAACTTTTGTTACTAGATCTGGGCTAACGAAACGAGAGGCGGGGTTGTCACCGTTGAGGATTAAAAGGAGACGAAAACCAGGTTTATTTTATTATATTTAGAACTAAATTTAGGCAAAAATTAATTAACAGTAGGCTTTCCTTACCACTGTAATTTGTCGAACAAAAGTTTTTCTTGAGAATGTGTCTTGATTTGTTTTGAGGTGTGTGGACATGAGCTATCAGGTTGTCTTTAAGAATGGAGAATCAACTTTATTTACACAAGCCATTTTCTCATCACTGGCCATGAAATAGTCAAGTACATGGTTTTGTGTTTCGTACATGATCTAATGCAATGTTATTAAAACCGAACCAAATCGGCCGGTTGAACCGGTTCGACCGGAAATCGGTTGGTTCTTCGGTTCGATTCAATGATTGGGCCGATCAAGTAATTGAACCAGTAAAACTCGATCAAACCCGGTTGGACCAGCTGGTTTGGTTAAAATCGGTTCATTGGGTTCAATCAAAAATCAAAATTACTATTGATAAATGAGATACCCAAGAATAGAACTCAAGACCATTGAGGCCTCAATTCCCATACCTAACCAACTAAGCTAATGTTCCAAATTGGTTTGCTTTCACAACTATTAAATATATTTTCTAGTTTTGTACTTGGTTACATAAAAATAAAACTAATATCAAATTCTCAATCTTTTAAACTTAATTCTAAACAATTTCATATTTCACTTATAATTAATTGCACAAAAACACCA
>JAWWMW010081061.1:0-12837 GCA_035048345.1 Echeveria elegans
TTACAGTAGGCCGGACCTAAGAATTTAGAAAAAGTGCATACTCTAAGGCTCTGTTTGGTTACGAGAAAAAAGTGAGGAAAAGAAAATTTAAAGAAAAATGATTTTCTCATGAAAAAGTTGTAAGGAAAATTTGATCACAATTTGCCTATTTTTTGTATTTTTTCCTTACAATCAAACACATAATTTCATTTTCACTCAAAATTTTCTTTACCTCTTATTTTTCCTCGCAACCAAACGGAGCCTAAGGTCCCGTTTGGTTGCGGAGAAAAAGGAGAGGAAAGAAAAAATTAAAGAAAAATTTTGAGTGAAAATGAAATGAGTGTTTGGTTGTAAGGAAAAAAAATGAAAAAATTAGACAAAATGAGATCAAATTTTTCTTACAACTTTTTCATGAAAAAATCATTTTTCTTTAAATTTTCCTTACTTTTTTTTCCCGCAATCAAACGGAGCCTAAAATAAATGTCTTTTTTAAAGATCTATCTTGAACAATCACCGATAATTGAATCTTCACTAATTGAATTAGGTATGACATTCTCGAGTTGATAACCAAAAACGGGAGTTGCATTCGCTCCCATGTATGATCACACCACCTCAGTTGTGAATTGTGATCTCTCATCTCCAATCCAACTAAACCCTGAACAGTGTACACAGCCTTGCTACCTGGGCTAATATCCTTAGTGTTAACCATCAAGGAGTGCAGCTCCAACATTTGAAGAATGCATGATAGAAATGTTTATTAACTCGAGAATATGCAGAATAGTCCACCAAATGTTGCGGATAAGTGTATTAATAATGTGTAAAATGTGCAGAATAACAATCTTGCGGATAAGTGTATTAATAATGTGTAAAATGCATTAAGACCAACAACATCTGGCGGATAAGTGTATTAATAATGTGTAAAATGTGCAGAATAGTCCACCCTGGTAACCAAACTCCTTGACGGTTTCAATTCAATTCCGGAAAAAAAAGGGTTAATAATCAGCCATCCCTAAACCTCGCAATCACAGACATAAGGAGCATGGGCACATACTGTACCAAACATTCAGTATAAAAATCAACCAAGTGCAAAATCTAGCCGCCAATTCGCCTCATCATTTAACAATCCTAAGATCATGTCCTATAGACATACAATAAACAAAAGAGGTTCAGTAACAAACCTATGCCCAGAAGAACCCCCATAACTTTTATGGAATCATGTCCTAATTATTAGTCCTACAGTTTGCAACTAGTAGATGCTACTTCCACTCCGCCAGTGTTGCTACCTTCACCTGTATCGCCTACCATCCTATCAAAGATCCTCTAGACACACCATAAGATCATCATATCCGTCCATAAAACCCACCCCCACCATCCACATTCCCACAAGACTCCGTCAGTGTTGCTACCTTCACCTGTATGCCTGCCATCCTATCTAACGAATTTGGTAGTGCTTCAACACGTGACTGTGGAGTTCCCTTCCCCATAACCTTCTTAGTATTTTTAGCAACTGTCTTCCTCCTCCCACCTCTCCCTCTCACATTAGACCCCTGGGCTGCACCTAAAACCCTACCGCCAGACTGACTATCACTCTCCATCGCTCCATTTAGAGTATGCGCAACATGATTACTCTTCGGCTCAACTTCATCATCAGAAATCTCGACATATTTTGGCCCACTCACATTCTCAATGCCTCCAATTTTCTTATTCTTACCCTCCCCATTCGGCATAAACGCAGCCAAACTGTCACTTCCAGCCTCACCAGGTGGCAGCCTCTGAATCTCCACTCCATGAAATTACCTCCTACAGTTCTGACACCTCAAGCAACAAACCACATAAACCCTATCATACTCATAAATCCATAAACAAAATGGACAGTTTGTGTGAAACCCCTCTTTCACCCCAGCCTCCTCCATAGCTTCTGAAAACTTCTGCCTCAGCTCCCCATCATACTTCGCCTTCTTCTCCTCACTCGGCAAAACCCTAAACGCCTCCCTCACAAGCTTGTACGCCTCATACGCATGACTGAAAAAATCCCGCGAAGGGCACATAAGGGTAATCAAGTTCTTGAACTGCTCAACAATCAAATCATCGTCTTCAGTGAAAGGCTCCAGAATTAGAATCGAGTACCAATTAGCGTTTCCACCGCTACTTTCCAGCGCTAAAAACTTTTTAAAATTGAATTTTTTTAATAAAGCAAAATATTATTATGAACTAAAGCCAAACAATGCTATATATATATATATATATATATCATGTATATCTTTTACATTTTTCTATTTTTTTAGTTAAAATATTAATTATTTTTGTTAGGTGTTTAAGTGAAAATTTAAAATTTATATAGGTGGTTAAGTGAAAATTCTTTTTTTAGTGGTGGTTAAGTGAAAACTGATACATTATACAGGTAATTTTGTGCAACTAACTCTTGATTAAATGAATTTAGACTTGCTATGCTAACCATATCTTACATTATGTATGGGAAGCTATTTGAATTATACGATGTGAAATAAAAATTCTAAATCTCGGACAATCATATTCCACACATGCTGCATCCTTTAAAAATGTTTGAATCAGGAACAGTTGTACTACTAGCCTTTGATCCTGCAAATGGTAAGCCGGGTATTCCACGAATAGATGAACACATAGAAAAACTGCCCAACGGCCATCGCCTCCTCCCTCCTCCCATCTCCACTTTAGATCAACTAATAGATCTATTTGCTAAAGGCCTCCCATCTAATCGACTTTTGAAGCTGCCCTCCAATGTAGTAGTGTCCAGTTTCTTACGCTCTCCAACTTGAGGATGGATATTGAAAATATGGAGTTGGCGTTCTGCTTGAAGAAGCTCGGATGTATGATAGAATCGTTTAGTTGTAACGTTATGCTATTTTCCAAAGCTGCGGGTAGGTTTTGTAATTAGGTTGTGCAGGTTATGTAAATGGGATAAATACAGGATAAATTACATATTTAGCAAATTGCGGGTTGAACAGGACGACTAGCTCAACTTGTGTCGTTAATCTCTGGTACAGTTCTCGTAAACTTTTTTACAATTTCTTTTTATTAATAATTCATACTCTAATATAATCCGACGAATCGGTGGTGTCATCACCAGCCCCATCAGCAACTAAACTGTTTTTGGAGGTCGTGATGGGCAATGGCTCGTATAATTAAGCTAGTTGTTGTATCGGAAAACTTCTTTTTATTATTATTTGTGAATACATTGTATACATTTCAATGGTCAATCCACGAGCACTGGAGCATCCGAGCACATTTCACAGATCCAAACGGATGGAAATAACTCATTCATTAATGAGAATGACAAATCTGGAAAAAAAACCTACACATGACTGAAGCATGGATCTAAGAATTTCATGAGTGAACCATTACCAACCATATCGAAAAACTTCATATAATTATAAATGAATTAAGAAGTATTCAAATAAATTAGGAACCCGATTTTTTTTGTCGCCCGGGGCCTTGAAATGCATGAGACCGAAGCTTATTATTCTACAAATGGTCTAAATGGATGTATTTCTTATAACTCAATGTGACATTTACACATAAAAATAAAATAAAAATTTAACCATTGTACAGTAACATTTATCGACAAATGACCGTATCCAGACGTGGGGTCGAATTGGATGTATAAGAAATATTAGGGGTTCCTTTGTGAAGATTAAGTTAACAGAACACGTGCCAGCTAATGCACAGAGAATCAATCCATCGCTTCAGTTTCAGGGCACGGCCCAGCTTCGATTTTACCATCAATTACATAAATACCCCCTCACAGCACCAAATCACGAAAATGCCATCGTCTGTACGAATCCACCCTCTCCTTCTCCAGCAATCGCTTTGATGTTACTCATGCGAAAGTGGACATCGGCGAGGATTGAAGGGATTCAGGATGGCAGCGGCTTCGGACGAGGAGATAGTTGCTCGGTTGCGGGATATTCTGAAAACGTCGGACTTGAACACGACGACGACGGGGATAGTTAGGAGGAGGTTGGAAGAGGATTTGGGGATTGATTTGTCGGAGAGGAAGGCGTTTGTTAGGGAACAAGTTGATTTGTTTCTGCAGATTCAGGTGGTGGAGAATGGAGATGAGGAAGTTGAAACAGAGAAGGAAGTGAATGAGGAAGAGGTTGAAGTGAATGGAGATGGTTGTGAAAGTGGGGAGCAGGATGAAGAGGAAGAGGAATGCAGTCATGGATCTAAAACCAGAAAGAGAGGGTGAGTACTCAGTAACTATCAATTTGGGATTTTTAGGTTGTTTTCTGAATTTTCAAAATTGGGAGTTTGTGATTTTGAGTTGTGTGAAGTCAACTGTTTGATGCATGAACATTTGGTGAGTTTTTATTGATCAATTCAGCGAAAGAAAGGGATTGGTGGATGGTCTTGGAATGCTTCTGATAGTCTTTGAGTTCGGATTGAAGAAAGTTAGCGTCTTGGTTACAAAAAGAGAAAAGAAAATAATCTGGACTGACTATCATTGCTGTTGTATATGTTTAGGACTGATATTTGGTATGTCTATGTCCTGTACTACCTAATTGTATGTATTTTATGTTTAAGCTCATATGTGTATGACGCTCAGAGGATGTCCTAAAGTTTCAGTGGTTTGGCTCTCAGGGTTGTTCTTTTCAAGGAAAACATAGTGTTGGAACTCTTAACCACTCAGTTTGTTGCATGAAACTGCTGCCAGTTTTGTTTTCCAATTCTTTTCATCATGTAAAACACCCATTTATGTCTTTCACTCAACCTTATCAGGTCTAAAAAGGCTAAGAAGACAGAGGTAAAGAGAAAAGGAGGTGGAGGATTCTGTAAAGTTTGTAGCCTTTCCCCGCAGCTGCAGGAATTCACTGGGACAAGTGAAATGGCCAGAACAGAGGTAGGCAGTCGTTTTATCTGTTAGTTGTTCAGTTTCTGAAGTTCCACCTCTAAGAATCAACTCTTTTAGGTTGTCAAGCTTTTATGGGCCTACATTAAAGAGAAAAACTTGCAAGACCCGAGCAACAAAAGAAACATATTATGTGACGAAAAATTGCGAGGACTCTTTAAAGTTGATTTTATCAACATGTTTCAAATGAACAAAGTCTTGGCAAAGCACATATGGCCGTTGGAGTCCGATGAAGGTACATCAACCATTCATGTGTGTCTTGTCGTGGAGAAATCCGATACTGTTTGTGTCTTTTTCTTTTTTCAACCGATGGTTTTTCTGTATATGAACTGAAAATATACTGGTGAACTTTGTGAAAATCAAGCATTTGCATCCTTAACTGACATATTTAGTCATCTCACTTTCACCATCACGTGCTCATGTAGTTTATGATCATATAAATATTGAGTTTCTTCTTTCTGACCAAAATTCTCAGTATCCTTTGCCTTCCTGAGTGAATTTAAATTGATTGTGTATTGTTCTTTGATGCTGCAGCTCTTGTCAAACAGTCACCAAAGGAGAAGAAACCAAAAAAAGAGAGTGAAGAAGGTAGTGCATTTATATATAATTTGTTTCATATTTTCACTTAGATTAATTGACCAGATCGGAGTCTCTTACGATTTCCTAAAAGGTTTCCGGTGCGTACCCTTGGTGTAGGCCATAAATATTTCCTTTCTGCTCAGAATAGAACAAACAAAATTCCTTTACTTGTGTATAACTCATTGTGGGTTGGTTTAGAAAGCAATCCAGGATACATTGAATACTTGATAATGACCACCGTTGAACTATAATTTGTGAACCTTTTTGATAGTTGACGAGGAGGGGGAGGACGAGCAAGAAGAGCCAAAAAAGAAGGGCAAGCGAAAGAAAGAAGTGATTTCAGGTTCTCTCAAAGTTCACCTCTTCGAATGTATAAATTTCAGTTTTGGAATGCGTCGTTCGGTTGCAGATGTCGACTGGTGTTTCAAGGAAATGTTAATATTTCATTTGCAGATGAGGATGAATACGAGACAAAGAAAAAAGGGAAACGGCAAGGGAATTCAGGTTTTCTTGCTCCTCTCAAGCTGTCTGATGCTCTTGTGAAGTTCCTTGGAACAGGCGAATCTGAATTATCACGGTCCGAAGTCGTCAAGAGAATATGGAACTACATTAAAGAAAATTCACTCCAGGTGTTTATTACAGTAACACAACTTATATTTCTTGTTAGTGCATTTAGTGAGTATTAGTAACATTCATTAATTGAAATTTTTGTGGGAACTGTTCCCTTTATTTTGAGTTATCTGTGTGTGTACAGTTTGTATGAGGGCTGATAGCATGAGCTCTTTATGTTGTGTTCTTTGTTGTATGATGTCTTCTTTTTATCTGTTGTGTTAAGCTGGATCATATATATGAGTTTTCATAGCTTGTCGTTATTTATCTATATCCAAGCCTTAAGCATGTCTGATTTTGCCCGATTCCTCTCCGCGGGATAACTTTTCCTCGAACTTATAATTGTTTCTGTTATTGGAAATCCAAAAATAAATGTCTGTGTGTAAACAATCTTTTTAAATAGTAGTTACTGCTGATAATGTCTGTGTACAGAGTTATTTTATTTTTCCAATTTTTCTAAACTGCAAGTGTTAAATTTTTAATAAACTCGGTAGGCTGCAATTATGGGTAAGAAGCTTGTGGTTGGGTCTCTGCTCTTTGATCTCTATAGCTGCTATATCTAGCAAACTTGTTTATCATTGGTCACATTTAACATTTTTGTTTCACCTGAAGGACCCTTCTGACAAGAGACAAATAAGCTGTGATGAGAAGCTGAAGGAACTCTTCGAGGTCGACTCTTTTCATGGCTTTACTGTCTCAAAACTCCTAACTGCACATCTGACTAAACTAGAGCGGTAAGTTTATTTGTATTTGGCTGCTACAACTGCCCAAATTTAGAGGGGAATTTTTTCCACCATAGTTGAGCTTACCGCTAATTGCTTCATGTAACCCCCTTTTCCATTAGAACTCACATACCTGCAAATGAAAAAAAAAAATATTCCCGGGCCACTTTTTTTGTTTCCCAATTTGTGTTTTATATCCACACCCCATAGATACTTGTGTCCTTGGCCTAGTGGCCTTCTGTATTTCTATAATCTTCACTGGTCGAGATTGTTCTTGCTAATACCATCCATTTCATCAAAATTTATAAATTTCCACAGCAGGGGTTCTTAGGTAACATCAAAAGCTTGAGAACGGTTGTTGTTACTGGCTCTTTTTTGTTTGCAATGTTGATGGAAGTTGATATTCGCACCAACGAGGCATGAGGCACCTTATTGACATGTCTGAAATTTATTCAACTTTCGGCACAAAGCTGATGTTGCTAGCTTCTTTAAATTGCAACTTTATCCTGGTAAGCAGTTTACTTTATGTACATATAATCGTCATGTTACACGTTCAGCATAGTTTTCATTGTCATGTGCCTAAACTTTTACATCCTCATGGAGTGCACAGCCATGTGTAGATCTGTGGTGTAGCCACATATCGACTTGTAACTCATCGGTGTTATACGCTTCATATGGCCATTTAAGGATCTGTGAAACAGTTGCATGGTATATCTTCTCACATAACAAGTCATGCAACATAAAATGTCAACACATACAGAACAAAATAAAAGGATGACAAGGTCTCTTTAGTAATGTAACTGGACTGTATGCATCGGCATCGATCTAGTCTAACACCAACCTAAGCTTAAAGCACGGATTGGAGTGTAGGACGAGTCAGCGCAGCCTTGAGCCTGGGGAAAATGGGGATACCTGATGGAGTAAAATGTAGTTGTTCACTGCTATCGGTTGATTGTCCCTGGACTTCGACATCCTAGAGCTAATAATGGACTATTTCAGCGCATAATTTGGCAAGGCTGCTATTGACATAGAGCTACTACAATTACCACAGCTAGAAGAAGTCATAACTTAAACAGCTTGAATAGTGCTATAAAAGGTTCTGGCTAGATTGATTACTTAATGATGGATAGCAACTATTCAAGCAAATGTTCATTAAAGGATCATGCAATTCATTAATTATGCAAATCTCACAAGTACTAAATTTATTACTACTATCTGAAGACGCCAGATGAGAGACAATTGCAAATTAAGAAGTAAATTAGAGAAATTAATTGATCAATGACAATGTAGCTTCACGAATTTCCATCTCAAATCGAAAATCAAACACAGTAAAATAAATAATTAATCATATAGACTAAAATAACCACATGCAATACAAAGTAAATCTTGTATTGTTGTTTATATTCATAATAAATTCTAAAATAAACAATCAAAGAAAATTTAGATAAAATAAAAATGGCATTAGAGAGGTGAGTGTTTAATTTCACGCTTCGATTTCACCGAAAAACAAGCTAATTAAGGGATGGTTGGAGTATGATTAAACACACCGGACGACCCAACAAGTTAATGCTGATTTGATCGAATGTCCCACTCCTCGATCAGACGGCCCAACATGTGTTCCCTCTACAGATCCCACCAGGCTACCAAACACACATTTTGCGCCTTAATGTGGGAGAGACAACAAAGATATGTTGTTTGCCGAATATGTTAGTCTCCATTTCTTTTTATAGCCATATAGATGATAGGCCGCTTGCTCCATTTGACTTCTTGACTTCGTACTCTCCAAGTAATGTGTTTGAGAACTCTCTTCAAATGGGCAAGCACACTCACACACATTTTTATCCATACTAGCTCGACGATATCATAGCACACTCCTAGTGTGTCTGCTTTTACATTTTCCTTATTGAAAACACAACAATTCTTCTTCAAATGTCGTTTGCGCCCCACGACACATGAGATGTGTGATAGAGATATTTTACCTTGTTTGTTCATCATATACATTGTCTTCGCAATGAGTGTGTCATGTCATGTGTGACACACCTCGTCTCATGACATCGACTTTCAGTCAGACTTTCTGAACTTCCTCCTTTACATCGTAATTATCACCGCCTGACCTGGCCATCATTCTTTGAAGAAGAATCAGTCCATTGAATTATCTTCAATACGTTCTTCTTCAGCGAAAACTTCAAGTCACCACAATCAATGCATATGTCATAAATGCGTCTTTGATATCCTTGTATTATTTATGACGAACACATCTTTTATCTTGAGGCATACTACCCATCATTCTTTGTTTGCTCTAAGAAGTTTGCAGTATCCAGATCTTATTATTAGTTGTTTTCTTAATCTTATTTGCATTCACTATATCTCGAAGGGGTACTTGGATGTTGCATTCAATGATATAAGGAAGCAGCAGGCGGTTTTGGTAAGCTGTGTTAGATGTATCAACTCTTTTTTTTAAATTATTATATTAATATAAAGATAAGATCCAAAGAACCTGGATCGAGGCTAAACAAAGGGAGAGATAGTCTCTCGAGCGATAGATAGAAGAGACTAGAGAGCATAAGAACTATAGCAATAAGCTAGACACCCCAAAAAGGGTCTACCTCCCTTTAGAATGGTATATGAAATCAGAGTTTTTCACTTCTGTAGCCTGTCTGACACGGAAGGAATGCCTAACATCTGGAGGAGGAAGATCACTATCAGTCTTCCTAGTTCGCTTGTCTTTTCTCTTTTTCTTTTTATTAGCTGGGATCCATTCACTAATGGGTGATGCTGCATTCTCGGAGTCAGACTCAGGAATAACTGGGTCTTCGTTATATTTATCCACAACCCTATTCCATTTCATTCTAAAGTCATCATCGATTTACTCAGGGACGGCAAAAACTCCTTCTGTCGCGAGTTCATTTTTCACTGTATCGAAGTCTCTCTTAACCATTTTCATGATATCATCCTTTTGAGGTTCAGATAGGATAGTGTCTGCCACTTCCTTATAGGTCACCATAGTCCTCAACTCTGTTGTTTCTAGTAAAGGGGTAGGTGCAATGATAGTTTCCGCATTAACCACTCCCTCATAAACCACCATAGCCTTTAACAAATCATGTTTATCAGTCACAGCAGTCTACGTTTTAGTCTCGTCAGATGGGTGGGCAGGTTCATCAACATCTGAACCTGTTACAACATCAGTATGAGAAGTTACCTTATCCTCACCAGGTATTTCAATCTTCTTTGATTTTTCATCAAAGGCTTCTATCCGGGGATTGGCGCTAACTTGTCATTTATCAAGTTTGCATTCCATCCGATCTTTGACCTTTTCATTTTGTAGGCTGACAATCTTAGAAAGGAAATAGAAGCACAGGTAACGAAGAAGAATGATTCAGAAATGTGTGCATACACAACGGAGAAAAAGATCAAAGAATTGTATCATAAACTAAAGACTGTAAGCCCATGGACTTTACCTCACAACAAGCAGTGTTATCTGTTAATTTCACATGCTTGTCCATCTTTTAGGCTCCTATAATTAGAAGTCCATAATAAACAACATGTTAAATCATATTTTTTATGTCACTTTCTACCTAAAAATCCTTAAAATCTTCTGAACGGTTTTATCTTCTAAAATCTGATGGATTTTTCAATCTCCAGCTTCAGATGATCAGTGATGAACAGAGGGCCATAATAAGCAATATCAAACACGACATTCAGTTTGCAGAGGTAGTTGAGATCTTCGGGAATCATCTATTTTTGATGTGCAAGATGATCAATATTATGATTTCTTTTGGATGCAGGAAAGACTTGTGAAGCTTAAAATTGAGGCCAGTTTAGCATCTGAGGGGGCGAAGAAGGGAATGCAACAATGTATTCTTTTAGGCTGAGATAATATCATAATACCATCACATATTTTATTATTTGGCTCACTGAGCTGAGCTAGATATGTATTGAAGGTCGAATAATTGTTACTTCTCCACTCCATAGCTCTTCATATTTCCTAGATAAAAGGATACTGGTTCTGGTTTTCTCATTTAAGATTTGTGTGGTCATTATATGGAGCCTGGTTTCTTTGCAGCTTCATTTATCATTGCCAGGATTTTGATCCTGTGTTTCCATAATCAAACTCCATGCACGCATTTCCGTAGATGTTTATTAGTATAGCTAAGGTCCAACTCAGAAAGCATTGCCTTGAATGCTTTATTACACAATCAAAGTTTAAGGTCCGTCCTTTTTATACTGTACTAGCTGCACTCCCGTCGTCCCGACGAAAATTTTTCTGTGTCTTCATTCGATTTAATTAAGCTTTACAACGTTTTTCGCTCCATTTATAATTTATAATTTTTAATTTTTAATTTTTTTTTTGAAATCTACCTGATCAAATACGGTTAAATATAGTGAAATACAATCAAATATAGATGAATAGTGATGAATGACATGTAGTGAATAAGGAGGGTGTGAATGGATGTTTTTGTCTTATTGCAATGGATATTTAGTGATAAAAATGATGGAATTAGTAAGGAAAAGTGGATAGTTGGTGTTTGTGTGTTGATGATAGAAGGTTATTATTAGTGTAGATAGTGAACGCCTCATCAAATATGTATTTCCAGTTTTACTCATGTCATTCACAATAAATAATCAAATGATAATTTTCCTCGAACAAAAATCAAAAAAAAATAATAAAAAATCGAGCGGGAAACGTTGGAAAGTTTGAGGGCAATCGAATGGAGACATCGGAATCCAAAATACATGATTTCACAGCATGCCTTCGGGACGACGTGTGCTTAGCATTTGTCCGATTCGCAGACTGCATTCATCATCAAAACCTGCAAGCCCAGCTGATTCGTCATCGTTACCTCCGGTTCCCGCCGCATCCTCATCGTGACGACAGCTATAAATACCGTACCTTTCAACATCACGTTGAAACCTGTGGTGAAATACTGTTCAAGATTATGAAATAGATACTTGAAGGCTCCCCTCTTTTTGGGGTTTCTAAAAGGCCAAGCAATTCGACAAAGTGCTTAAGGTTAGCTCCAAAGGTGGTGATATTTGGATCTATTAGTAGATCATAATTTTGACCGAGATATTCATTGGAGTGTGATAGTTAGTTTATTTATTTTGTCTGAACGCTTTGTAGTTGTACATAAATATTTTTGAATCAGGGATACAAACAAACAAAAAGCATCTTCACAATTGTAATATCGAAGGCATGTACTCTTGCACTCTACTCTTGCACTCTTGCTGATGTCGAAGGGGTTAATTCTTTTGTTACTAGTTTGTGGACTACGCCGATTATCCAAAGACTTCATGAGTTTGTAATCATTTATATTGAAATAGTGTACCGTCCGTCGTTCCGACGGAAAAACAGTGTGAACAGACACTTGTAGAAATAGGGTCGGGTTGAGCCTGTGTGTTGTGTGTAAATTTAAATTTTAAATTTTATTTGGTAATGGGCCGGACTGGACCCGTGTGGTATGTGTAAATTTAAACGGGCCCGTGTGGTCCGTGTAAGGCCGGACCCGTGTATTATGTATAAATTTAAACTTTTAATTTTCAATTTTAATGGGTCGAGCTGAGCCCGTGTGATCTGTGTAAATTTTAACGGGCCCGAGTTGTCTGTGTAAAGTAAGGGTATAACAGACCATGTGGAAGCTATTATTTGCTTCTACCGACAAATTAGCGTCCACGCGGACGCAAAAACAAATCTAACCAATAGATTAGCGTCTACGCGGACGCTGATTGTCGGTGGACGCAAATAGTTGAGGCTTTAAGTGAAACATCATGCGTATCATTTTTTACATATCTATTCTCATTATCTTCATAAGCAAACACGAAATACTCTTTTTTTCGTTAAAGATTAAGAAGTCCTTTGCGGGCAGAATACTCTTGAATCACTAAAGTTGTAAGTATTTAATAATTTTTCTATATATTTATGTTCATTATTTTGATATTATTGAATTAGTTAATTATTAATATTTTCTATTATTAATATTTTTACAGTAAATATAAATAAGAAAATGCGTGAGTGGATGTACGTGCGTCTTATTGGTGGGTTGTATAATGACGAATTTGTCG
>JAWWMW010081070.1:428-12835 GCA_035048345.1 Echeveria elegans
GAATATATGTAAAAGTTGGATTTTACGGATCTTTTTTGATTATTTTTCCAAATATTTATTAAGTTTTCGTAAACTGATAGCTTTTTTTTCTTGACTAGTCAGGTGTGATTTATTTTCATTTCGAGTTTATCTTTTATTCAGTCAGTTTGAATTGAATTGTAATGAGTTGTGTGGGTTGTTTTCCTAAAAGATGTGAATAAGTATAAATATCACATTCCGGGCTGTGTTCCCGTGTTGTATCACATTAAATCATATTATTTTGACTTTTTCCTACAACGTCTGGCTCAAGTATATTTATTTTTCCAAGTGACCAATGAAATGTCATAAATAAAATACAACCTTATTACTTATATATTGGGAATTATGGTTTTTAAATTCTCAATTTTTCAGTTTTGACCATTTAAATTCTCAACGCAAAAAAAGTCCTTTTTTATGATGTGTACTTTTGTTGACTTTTGTGGATTTAAAAACTTATGTTGACTTTACCATTATAAACATGTCGTTAAGTCGAATGATGGGATTCATTGACAGCGTGAATTATCCATTAACATTTTCCATCAACAAAAAAACGTTTAATGGATGTTTATCGTCAACGAGGTAAATTAATGGATAATTATCCGTTAATTATCCGAATTTCGGGGTGAATAGCAGTACTCATTATATAAACTTATTTGTCATATTTCATATTCTTACACATTCATCTGAAGGGAAAAAAATGACCACCGAACTAATACTGTATACTCCTCCTGTCTCATAATATTTCTTAAACTTTTTTTGGATGTCCTAAAATATACCTTACACATTCTAAAATTGAATATTACTCTCTTAACTTTTGCTATCACATGCATTCTCTCTCTTCCATCATTAATTTACTTTTTACAATCATTCATCATTTATTACCAATCAAATTATTTATTTTTCTCATACAAACACTCTTTCTTTAATCATTACTTACTTACTCCCACTTTTTTATATTTTCTTAATCTCCGCGTCCTTACCCAAATGTAAGTATTATTATGATACAGATGGAGTAAGTTATACTTATACGTAATTACTAACAGCTGAACTTAAATGCACATGGAATTTGAGACTTACAAAATATTTATTAAGTTTCGTAAATAGATACTAGCATTTTATCACCTTGATTAAAATTCCGAAAGACGTCAACTTTTTTCTATAGTTAAATTTATTTCAATTTCAATAAATGCTAGTACTAGCAATGAAAATGTACTAACAATTTTGTTGATTGTTAATATAATGAGTACTGGATTGTTCAGCCAATCCAAGGTCTCTCATAACATGATTCAATTACTACATGAGCCGTACTATTAGCGTAGTTACCTGTTAATCTCAATGTAAGTTTTTATGCAGACAACCATGTGGCACTTATTTGTCACATACGAGTAACTATTCTGGTATTGTTTTTAAAATTTTGTGACATCTGTTAAATCATATGGAACCAAATTCATAAAATTGATATGCCTGATATGGTATCTCAGGTACTATTTTGAAGCTGCTTAGATCTCAGGACAGTGGCGGATTCAGAAGAAATTATGACTGGAGTCATGTTCAATACAAATAATATAAATTATCTTTTTGAATAAATTAATGGGGTCAACGTTTCAAAATCATTGAGTTCATTTATATAATTTACCTATAATTACCTAATGTTTTTCAAAATGAGTGGGGTCAATTGACCCTCCTCCTCATATGCATAGCCTTACACAAAATGTTAATGTTGCATACTGATAAACATGTTGTGGCTTAGGAGTTACTCTCCGCTCGGATTTTAATATTTTGGTTTCAAATAATTAAATGAGTTAATTGCACAAAATTACATGTATAATGTACTAGTTTTTACAAAATCATCACTATAAAAAAATTTACTTAACCATATGTATAAATTTTAAGTTAACAAATGATTACCTTTGTTAATATAAAAATTTTGTAGATTTTTTTAAAAAATACAAAAAAAAATTATTTTAAAATACAAAAATTATAACATGTTAGAAATAAATTATATTAATTTAAAATAGTTCAAAGTATATTAAACTAAAGTTTTAATTTTTTTAAAAAGCAAACTGTATAGACAACTTTATTATTTTTATAAAATTAAAAAATTTTAAAGACACAAAATTTCAAACCGAACCAAAGTCAAACTATTTTAAATTATGTTATGTATGTTTATTTTATATTTTTCTATTTTTTAATTTTTTCTATTTACAAAGGTGGTCATTTGTTAACTTAAAATATTATACAGGTGGTCAAATAAAAATTTATTTTATAGTGATGATTTTGTAAAAAAAAGTGCATTATACATATGATTTTGCGTAATTTACTCTAATTAAATTGCATAATTTATATGTAAAGGATTGTTCAGAAATGCAAATCTTTGGAACAGGTAGTGAAACAAATTAAGACCAACGTAGTTTGTGAAAAAGGGAACACGAAAGTCATTAAGATTTTTCTTAACAAACGATTACAATGCACATATATTTCTATTGTCTGCGCAAAAGTTGGACTCTGCATTAAGTACTAGCTTTATTAATCCGGCAATGTAGTGATTGACAAAGGTTTAATGGAGACCGCTATGTTATTTGAAGACGGAAGGATATCATCTCAGCCGTTGGATATAATAATTTAATTATTGAGATTATGACATATGTATTATGAGAGAGAAATAATAAATTAATAACGTTATACATTATATTAATTATGCATTTATTATTTCTCTATCAACAGTTGTCATCATCTCAGTCATTAACTTATTAAATCTAACGGCTGAGATGATGTTCTTTTATCCTTAGATAAGATACATGTCCTCATTGAACGTTCCCTAACGTGATTTAATACTTATAAACACATTTAAAAAAGGATTCACACATGTCTAACCCTTTATTAGCTCAACTAAAAGTTCTTCAAACCTTAATTAGCTTCGCTTCATCATCCACATGATAAAAAGGATTCTTTTTCCCACACCCACCTGACAATCTTAATAAAATGCCTCCAAAAAAAATGGTCAATAGTTACCAAAATACCCTCATTCATAATTAATACAATCATACTACTCAAAATTAATAAATAAATAAATAAATAAATAAAATTAGAAATTTCATTATTTACTGACACACTTGTGAATATACGGTCGTCTCAGCAAAATAATAATGGAATAATTCAATGAATGCTTACACAAAGTAAACAAATAAGTGAATGCTTATAATTCAACGGATTGGAATAATAATGGAATCTATCTATATAAAAAAATATCTAACTAACAAACCATATATCTATCAACAACATCTAACTAAATTTATACATTTTACCAACAACATTTAACTAAATCCATATCATCTAACTAAATCATTCCAACTAAATATCTAATTAAAAAATCATACAATTAGCAACAACATCTAATTAAATTCATACATTTATCAACCATATATTTATCACCACTAGTAATTCAATAAATGAAATGCTACTATCCCTATTTTTACGGATTGACGAAACTACCCTCATCGGAGTCAAGAATTCCCAAACTGAGCTTCTTCTGCCACTCGACACACTGAGTGGTCGGCTGTGTCTTCTGTTTCCCAGCCTTGTTCGGAAGAGGTTTGCGCTGGTGACACCATACACTTATACTGCAAACAAAGTGAGCTGCTGGTAGGAATCGCGGCCATTGGATTACTCTCAATCCCAGTCGAGTAATTATGCTGCAAGTAAAGTATCTGAATACTCGAAGCCATTAGTCCTTGAACAAAATTCCCCGGCACACGTCCGGAGAATTTGCTACTGTTCAGGTAAAGAATCGGGACTGTCGAAAACATAGACGAAATCTGACCGTAGAAATGGTTATAATTTAAATCAACGGTTGAGATGGCGACTTTGTGTTCTGGAAGGATTTGGCAATAGAAGGAATTACGTTGAAGCTGGAGGTTTAATATTGGGAATGTGAAGATTTTTAGAGGTATCGTGCCAGTGAAGAGATTCATGCTTAAAGTCGAGGCATTGGAGCGCTTCAAGTCGGTTTTGCGAAAGGGAAAGGTATTGGATTGATGGAGGGAGGGAGTGCGTAAGGCGAGATAGTCCCATTGAAGAGGTTATGGTTGAGATTGAATCGGTTTAGGAATAAGTGAAGTGAAATAGGTACTTGTCCGGATAACCGATTGTGGCCGAGGAAGAGGTTTTGTTAACGTTGGAATGGTACCAATAGAAGGCGGAATCTCGCCGGTCAATGCATTGTAGCTCAATTCAAGTGTCTGTAAGGTCTTCAATTCCCCGAAGCTCTGCGGGATTGGTCCGGATAGGAAGTTTCTACTCAGAGCTAAAATTCTGAGGTTTTGGCAATTTGAAATGGTTGGTGGCAAAGAGCCCATGACGCGACCTGGTACGAGGGTGAGTTCGACGAGAGCTGATAACTGTCCGATAGCGGGATGTATGCGGCCGGAGAGGCCTGGATTGCCAGCTGTGGGGTTGCCGAGGTTTAAAGCTATGACCTTTTCACCATCACATAAAACGCCGGAAAAGTTGCAAGGCTCGTCTGTGAAGTCCCGCGAGGAGATGAAGTCAGAGCCTGGACGGTCGGTTAAGGAGTTGCGGATGGACTGAAGTGCTAAAATTCAACTGGGTCCATTATCGCCATTGTTGAAAGCATCAAGGTTTGAAGCACTGCAAAAGCCACAACACAAAAATGAGACAAGTTTATATTTTTATAATTATTTGTACTAAATTTGAACACATAAGATTCATCCATAGTCAGAAACATAAGAAAGGTTCATGCTTGAAATGGAATATGAGAAAAATGAAAAATGTGAAAGAGCTGCGGAGCGTTGCGGAGGTAGTCGGAGTGGAGCTTGAAGTGGTGTAGACTAGGGTTTTGGAGAGACAGAAGAGAAAGAGAAATGGTATGGGTTTTGTTATGTTGTTCTCCGAGCCTACGTGGATATGCCAAACCACAGCTTCGTTGATCGAATGTGGGCCCTCTTGTTATTTTTATTACAGTAATTATTTTCTCTCAAAAAGTAAATATTTTAGATTCCTTTTGGAACACCGGGAGCCGGAGCCCCATCTTCCGTGTAGGATGTCCAACGGGCCGGCCAACAAAAAAACACCCAGCCCAATTCTCTTGATCAGTTAGTTAATATTTCAAACCCTTCTTATATACATTGATTCCCTTTTATGGGAAATTATAATATAAAAAACGAACACCCAAAATGATTTGAATCAGGTGGGGCAGACAGCACAACCAATTAAATAAATAAATTAATTATTAATAATCTATAATATTATTATGCAAACTGAACTCGTTCAAAACTACAATTATCTTTTTAAAATAAGCAATATTTATCTTAAGTAATTTGGCTGCAAGTAGTAATATTAGATGACAAATTTCCAATTTTATTATTATTAAAAAAATTAAACATAATGAATAACCGTGTAAAAACAGCGTCGGCCCGGAGGGTCAACATGTGAAATAACCCAGGATCCGCCAATTTGGGCCCATTCATATGGATAATTAGTGTACAGATGTATTCTTGATATTTTTGAAAGTTTATGATATATTATTTTTAAAGAACAAAATCAACATGTTTGGTATTTTAAAGATCAAATGGGCTCATATGAAATATCAGTTTCTTTTACCAGTTTGAAAATTCAACAATTTTTCCAGTCGGCAACGACATAATTTAGATGGTATCGTTGTTTCGTGGGTTGATTCTATATCATAGGCTGCTGGATGCTGCATTAAGATTTGATGATCGCTGATTGAAATAAAGTATCAAGGTCAATTATATCCAGATTCAGATAAATTTTCAGTAGTAGCCTGTCTTGAGATTTAGTTTTCTAGAAAAGATTTCTTGGAGCATATTGACTACAATACAATTATCAATGGAATTTGCATCTAAAAATGCTATAACACAATTTTATGTTGTATACTTGCAGCTCGAAATGTTGATTGAACAATATTCATGGAAATTTTCAAGTGAAACACAAATAAAGTATACGTGCAACCCCTTAATTAGGGGCTCAATATTTTGCTTTCGCCTACTAAATCTCCGTAACGGCACGGTATGAAATTGAGGTTAAACTCGTTCAATGTCGCATATTTGGAGTGAAAATTAGCAAGATTTTGACATTTTCAAAGTGTAGTTTGTTGCTCCCGATCTGATTTCGGTATACACCAAAGAATAACACATAGGCATACTTATAATATAGTGCGATGTGTTGATTTCCATAATACGATGAACTGCATTTTTTTTTCTCATTCAAATGAGAATACTTGTACTCGGTTGATCAATTGGTATGTGTTGCGGAATGGCCAATGAGGTATGCATTGTAAAATTCATCTTCTATAAACCCAACAATAATTATACTAATCTTCGACATATCATACACTCATTTATTTGTGGAAGGGCTTGCAAAATTATTATTACATTTCAATTTTCAACTAGACAGCTCAGTGTAATAAATTCTTGATGGCATGAAGTGTATGAATGAACATATGGACCAAAGCAAACAACACTAATGCTCCGTTTGGTTGCCGGAAAAAAAAAATAAGGAAAAGAAAATTTAAAAAAAAATTGATTTTCCCTTGAGAAAGTTGTAAGAAAAATTTGTTCTCATTTTGCCTATTTTTTCATTTTTTTCCCTTACAACCAAACACACATTTCATTTTCACTCAATTTTTTTTTAATTTTTTTATTTCCTCACTTTTTTTCCGCAACCAAACGGGGCTAAGAGTTGAAGACAAACAACAAACACGACATTGCTTGACTTTCAAGGCACAAACATGGATGACTACAGTTTCAAGCTCCATTGAATTGCTAAGACTTGTTTCATCTCTTGTTTTTCATGGTGACTACATGTATCACCTTACACATTCACATACGAGCAAGTGTGTAATGTAACAGTTAGTCCAGATGTGTCTCATTATTTGTGCTCAACTCAAACTCTGACATGCTGCCTTGAGCAACATCAAATGTTCAATTATTGCATGTGCTTTTGTTTGACTTGACAGTTTTTTGAGCTCCCAACTTTGGAAAACTCCTCTTCAATCTATGCATATTTCTCTAATGGTACAAAACCACATTCACATACAAGCCAAACTCTTAAAATGACTATTCAGTTTATGCTAAGGTGACCAACCCATAATTATATTAATATGACTTTGTCCTTAATCTCACTTGTAAACAAAACAAGACCCAATGAAGCCAGACAGCTAGCTCCTTTTGTCCTACTACTAATCAGCATTAAGCAAACACTCACACACACTTTCTTATGTCTTGTTCTTCACTTTTTTATTTAACACTTCCATTGAACATCACCAAGCATGCAAGTAGTAAGGCATTAAAGCTCTCTGATGAGCTGAAGAGAGTAAGTAAAGTCAAGTTTATTAGACAATGGACTTTGGTTTCTAGTGATTTGTCTAAGAGCTTAGCTGTTCTTTCTTGTTGTTATGTTGTGTAAACTTGTAGTGGAGAGTAAATGGAGGAGAGACAGATAACAATCAGAAAAGAAAACACACAAACATAAGAAAACAAGAGAAGGGATTAGTGGGGCTTTTTGTTTTATAGTCTCAAATGTGGCCCCTAATGTACTTCCAAAGACTTCAACCACTATACCATTGTTACCTTTCCTTCAAAACAAAACTTAATTTATGTGTGACATTCATGATCTCCCACATCTTGGATCCTTGCCATGAGCCAAACAAGCTATCTTGAATAAGCGAAAAAGAGCGATTTGTGTTCGGTGTAGGAGTAATCAAGATAGGTTAAAGAAATTAGATGAATCAGGGAAATTGGTCTTAATGGTGTCCTATATGGTGGAAGGATTTTGGATTGTATAAAGGCATTGTGATTATGGCTTTTGGAACACACAAGAAGTGGCATTTGCTTGATTTGTTTTATGATGAGAAGTTTGAATGAATTCAAATACAACATTCTAACACCTTTCAGTGTTTGCCTTAGTGAATAAGGATTAGCTGGACTTCAAAATGTTTGGTGGAGATCAAAATACTTGTCCATCACACCTTAGTTCATTCATAAGACTGTTGTCGTCAAAAATATTAACGGAGTAAGACAGATTAAAAAAAACTAACGCTCCGTTTGATTGTGGGAAAAAAGTGAGAAAAAGAAAATCTAAAAAAATGATATTCTTTTGAGAAAGTTGTAAGAAAAATTTAATTTAAGTTTATCTATTTTTTCAATTTTTTCCTTACAATCAAACACACATGTTCATTTTCACTCAAATTTTTTATTTAAATTTTATTTTTCTCATTTTTTTCCGCAATCAAACGGGCTAAAATTTCGTAGCCAAGTATGAATCTGTATTCTGAAAGATGCTTACGGTCAAAACAAGGTAATGGAAAGAACTGGACAGTGAAAAACTGCAAATACCATTTCCACATCAAGTATATGATATAAGACACGATTACAGAACAAGATGACTAAAAATTCATCACATCTTACAATCAGTGAACTTACTCTACAATCACATATAGTTGGAAGTTGGAACATATTGATAAACCACAGCAAGCATATATATATAGCACACCCACATCCCATTTCTTCATGGCCGCAAGCTATTAGCAAGGTCCTTAAAGCTTTTGGCCGTGGCTCAAACTCAAGTTGCATAAGTGGTAAAAACAATGGAATAGGTTACTAACACAAATCTTAAAGTGGTAAAAACTATGAGGGAGTAAATATAGAGAACCCAAGTGAGAATTGTCCAACTCTGTCATGCTTATGGATGACGAGAGAAGCATGTAAGATAACTATAAGGAATTAGATATCACGAAGCTTTTGATCTCGTCCATGAGGACGTAAAAGTGTTCATTATTTGGTAAGAAGTAGAAGCCAATAGTTGCTTCCTTTAGGAATATAAGCTTCACATCATGACCTTCATTCTGAAGTCCGTTGACATATGCTAGTTGCCAATCTTGAGCCAGATCAAAACCGGCAACCACGACTAGACTTTTTGTGAATGCTAGATTCATTAGGCTTTTGGCATTTGGACCAAATGGGTTACATGCAATATGGTCCCTATCAGCACCTTCAGGTAAATAAGCCCTCCAGTACCAATCTCTGTCTTGGATCGTCACAAAGTATTTTCCATCTAGTTTTTTCTCAGACTCTTGCCGAGCTTCTCCACCAAACATAGGGTGGAGTAATATGTTGCCTAAAACTTCCACACCTTCTTCTGCTGCCTTAACAGCAACATTATGCGCTATATTCCCACCTGAGCTATCACCGGCGAGATAAACATGAGCTTTCAAATCCTTCCCACTTCTCAGCCAAGGTTTCGACACAACCCATTTTAAGGCATTCCAACCATCATCGTACGCACAAGGGTATCTATGCTCAGGCGATCTTCGATAATTAACTGATACAACCACTGCCTTGCAAAACCCCGAAACTCGACGACAAAATGTGTCGTATATAGCACTATTAGCTGAGGAATGTGTGAAACTCCCACCATGAAAAAATATAATCACAGGGACAATCTCAGTTGTACTCAACGGCTTCTCAAGCTCCAACAATCCTACACGATCCTCATTGTCCGTTCCCATCACAGGTCGGTATATCCTGTTAAACATATTAGTACCTCTGTCCACAACATCAAATGAGAACACAGCATCAACCGGGTTTGAATTAGCAGTAACTTTTCGGTCCAGAAACTCTGCTAAGTCCCTGTTGAACGTCCCATCAGGACGACGCAGAAGATTATATGCAAGCTTGAAGTTTGAAATGAGTATCCATGTGTTCAATGGCACCACCCTCTGCACTCAAACAAAACAGATTCCAAGTTAGGGTTCCATTTGATTACCTCCACCCAAAGAAGTGCTGAACACAAACACAAACAGATCATGAACATTGAAGATCAACTCTAAAACAGGTCCATCTTCCATAGCATCCAAAATTGACAACAACAAAAAAGTGAAGTATGAATTCCTAAAAATCACCAAAGAGAGAAATCAAGGGTTCTTTGTGGTCGAGTTCTTTTCATTCTGACAAAAGAAAAACACGAAAACTAAAACACATCAAGCCTTGAGTAAATCTCTACACAAGAAACAAAGTATACCTTAGCTTCATTCTGATTGACTTCATTACTCTCAGCCATGACCAAGACCAACCCAGTTTAACAAAAAGCAAGAAAGATCCCAACTTTAGCCCTAAAACGAGGCGCGCTCCAACACCCTGTGAGTACTTCGAGTTGGGTATTTGAGTTTAGACAGCCATGACTGGAAAGGAGAGGGTTGAGAAAGGGGGCAAGAAAAGACAGATCCTGTTTTTTTTTTTTGGGGGAGAAATATATAAAGGGTGGAGGAGGACTGGAGAGTGGAAGAAGAGGGTGCGGAGAAAATTATATGAAAAGGAGAGAAGAAGGAATGAGTTGAGAGCCGAGGGAGAGGGAGAAGATAGGATTGGCGAGTCGGCGCGTGGAGACAAGTCGCGTGGGGAGCTGTTCTGTTCTGTTCATCTCAGCGACTTTTAATACGACAAATTGGACGGCCGACATTTTTTACACTTTCTTATTGCCTTCATAAATTCATTTATTTACGTTTACGTAGGGTATTTACTATTTAGTCATTTCATTTATATTGAAAATAGAATTTCAAGAATTTTTTTTCTTTAATTCAGTTGAAATACGAAATTAAATTATACAATCTGTTTTCGCTTATAACTATAAAAAAAGTTTTTTTTCGCTTTTAAAGTACTGGTTGAATATAAAATTGGGATGAGAGGCTTTGGATTTAGTATTGGGAACAATAATTTAGTCAAAACTATATCTTTTTGATAGATTTCACTATTAATATATATATGAATGCTTAAACTTTTAGCACAAAATAATGTAGTTGACAAACTTTAGAATTTCACCACTAAATGACAAACCTAATTTAGCACTAGTGGCGGATCCAGAAAGATTTATAAGTGAGATCAAAGTTAAGGTTAATCTTAAGATTAAGGGTTCTCACATCTTTAATGGGATCAAAGTTAAAAAATTAATGGGATCATAAAGCTAAATAATATACCATTACCCCTTAATTTTTAAAAATCAGTGGGGTCAGTTGACCCCCTTCCCACACATTGCATCCGCCACTATTTAGCACTAAACTAAACACCAAATTGAGGGTCTGTTCTTTTGACATGAACTGAAACTGAACTGAAATAAAAATTTATACATTTGCATATTATTTTTAATTTTAAAAAATAGTTTTGACAATAGTGAATACATCTTAAGTTTGTCTCATAGTTTCAAGTCTTATTACATTTTTAAAATAATTTTAAAAATAGTGAAAGTTTATCTACTAAACTGAACTGAACTGAACAAAAATTAAATTAATGTCAAATAACAGTCCCTAAATCAACTACTCCTAACTCCCTACAATAGTACCATTAAAATAAATAAATAAATAAAGCCCCCTTATTGTACTCCTTACAATAGTATCATTTGTAGTTTGGTATAATATTTAGAAAAAGTAAAATATTGCGGTAAAAGTAGGTAAACGAGTGTAATAAATAAATAAATTGGAAAGAATGTAAATATGAAAGAAGAAAATATTTCATTTTAAAAAACGAGACATATTTTAAAATGTCTAAACAGAAAAGGGAATTTATAATGTGGAACGGATGCAAGAGTTTTTATTTTTTGAATAATTCCCTGACGGTATATGAGGTTTGCCATATTTATGTTCCCAGTACCTGTATTTTTGAAAATCACAATTTTAATCCCTGCGGTACACTTTTTTATTTTGGGGTGTGGCGGAGGTTGGGTCACGTGGCTACAACGAGTCGTTGTCTCCACTCTCTAAATTTATTACCATTGGATTTAAGCTTTATTTACGGGGATATGCCACTGGCGGCACCGGCACTCCGTTTTTGTTTTAGTGGGCTTTGACTTGGGTCCCACGCAGTTTTAATTGTCGATTATTGATTGGTTCTTAAAATTTGACACGTGGCAACCCAGGACTGTCGACTATCTATTTTCTCTGAACGGGGCCGTCGGCAGTAGCGTATTGTTGCAAATTGATTATTTGTTTTTTAAAGAATAATTTTATGTATTTCAAATAAATTTATTAAGTTCGAATTATCTCATTCCATTATCAATTTAGGCAACATAAGAAAATTTCAAACACGAGCTCAATTACTGGTCGAACTACAAAAAAAAATATCGATGAACTGTTGAACGAAACATTATTCGAAGATGATTTATGTGTGCTACATTGTCTGCACATTTATGAAAAGAAAATCCAATGAAACTATTTTTGTTTTATGAATGAGTGACTTGACAAATCTTTGTGTAGTATGGTCAAACATTGTACATACTATAACAAAGATGACGTGTTGTAAATGGTAGTATTCAGCAAGTACGTCAAACAATATTTATAAGACTAGGGTGACCTAGTGTCGAAC